>JAHREE010000348.1:272690-323371 GCA_033628505.1 Tringa tobata | reverse complement strand
CCGAGCCGGGCTGTGGAGGGGGAGAATGTCAGTGAGCTCCAGGCAGGGAAACCTCGCTGCGGGCGTCCTCGGGGTTTGCCTTTCACAGAGCTTCCATGCTTTTCCCTAAGAATTCCTACCGCCCTTTGCACATAAAAGCATCCACAAAACTTGAAAGTCCTTCAGCATGGAGGGTTCTATGCATCCCTTCGTCTGTTGAATATTTGGAATGCTTACTCTAGTCTTCAGATTGAGGGCTTAAAAACATCTCGTCTGCTGCCAGCTCTGGGAGAAATGCTTTCTGACTGAAGAAGCTATTACCCTGTAATGTGAATGTAGCAGGAAGAATCAGTCATTGAATATAGAATTACAGAATCATAGAATCATTTAGGTTGGAAAAGACCCTTGGGACCATCGAGTCCAACCATCTACCCTACTCTACGAAGTTCTCCCCTGCACCATATCCCCCAACACCACATCTAAATGACTCCTAAACTCATCCAAGGATGGTGACTCAATCACCTCCCTGGGCAGCCTGTTCCAATGCCTGACTACTCTTTCTGTGAAAAATTCTTTCCTAATATTCAGTCTAAACCTACCCTGTTGTAGCTTGAAGCCATTCCCTCTTCTATCACTAATTACCTGGGAGAAGAGACCAGCACCAACCTCTCTACAGTGTCCTTTCAAGTAGTTACAGAGAGTGATGAGGTCACCCTTCGGTCTCCTCTTCCTCAAACTAAACAGTCTCAGCTCCTTCAATTGCTCTTCATACGATTTGTTCTCCAGGCCCTTCACCAGCTTCGTTGCCTTCCTCTGCACTCGCTTGCTGTGACTTTACTAATGTCTGTAGGGTGAGTTTTCCAATTCACTCTAGCTTACACAAGAAAGTACTGAAGTTAGTATTTTATATATGTTGTCTGCATAATCTTTTCAGTTCTAGAAATTCACCTAACTGAAGGACAAATGCCCTGGTGTTACCTGGGACATTTACTGAAGGCCCATGCATTGGGAACTGGATGGCTGGGTTTTTTTCTGTGCTGAAAAAGAAATAGTACAGTGAAGCTGCAACATAGAGGATGCTTCAGCCAAACCAGCAAACAGGAGAAACATTGCAAGAAGCTGACTGTCATGAAATGCCCAACGACCATAGTATCAAAAAGGGTCAGTGGAATTAGTGTTTCATTCATACCCTGAGGGGAGCTTGCATGCCCAGAAAAGTCCAGAGGATTTGGGAAGCTGGACAGGGAGTAAGCAGTCCATACAAAAGAAACTCGGAGCTTTAGTGAACAGTCAGCTGAACAGGAAGAGAAGAAATGAAATGGAGGAAGAGCTCCTCCTAGTGTAGTTTGCCTTTAAAAGTTGACTCGAGAATTCAGTGTAAGTCAAAATTGAGAAAAGCTGTCTGAGGGAAGGGAAAGGATGTCTATTGCTGCAGTTCAGTTTCAGTGGAAACAGGAGGGCATGATCACAGTATAACTCTGTCATAGATGGAGTGGAACAGGCAAATAGTTGTGCATCTTCTTTGTGTAACTTGAGAAAGTTAGTATGAGCTATCTAGAGGATAACCAGAGAAGTGTTCACATATGCCTAGTCGCCGTCAGCGTTCTCGAGCAGCAACACAGCAGGCAGCTCCACAGCTTCCATATGTTTGACTAGGAGAGTAGTCACTAGGGAATCAGGAAATTCTGCAGCCAGCTCTGCTCTGTGACCTCGGTCAAGAACCTTAAATGACAGGGTATCTGTTTTCCTTCTCAGTTTTGGTTTTACCTATTTAGACTGTAAACAGAGTAAGTAGTGCTGGCCCAATAGACTTATGTGTCTGGTATGACACAGCAGAGAGCTGCTGTACTGCTGTACTCTAAGCCTTTAGCTGCCCCTGGAACTCATAATGAGAAGGGATTAATAAAGCTAAGAGATGATTACTTTGTAAGAGCTGAGCTTCACCACATTAATTTAAGAAGGTCTTTTAAACTAGCAACACTGGAGCAAGACTTGCAGAAAGGCAAAGCATAACAGCAACAACAAATGAAATCTCATAGAAGCAGAGTGCTCCAACATCAAACACACCAATTACAATAAAAAAGGGAATGGTGATTAGCTTGCTAAGGGGCAAGCCAAAAGGGACAGAGTCTGATTTGAAGGGCACAGGATGAAATACTTCTCAGTTCTTATCCAAGTAAATACTCAGGAGTTAAGTAATTCTGCAACCCTCCAGAACTGAAAAGCTAATGGCACAGAAAAGTTTTTGCCTCAAACCCAGGACAGCCTTTTGTGAGCATCTTCAGATAACAGTTTCACATTCTGGAACATTTCAGATCATTCACTTAATTACTAAGACAGCATCAGCTCACTGATACTTAGTTCTTGCCTTAAAATTGGCAGTGTTCACCTGCCCCTGTGAAAGTGTCTCCCCAGAAGAGTTCACTCTGTAAGAATACAGCGACAACTCTGACTCACAAGGGTAATCCAGATATTCAGTGCAATTCCCCCACCTTATGCTTGCTGACTAGCATCTAATTAGTCTAATATATTCTTATTCCTTGGGGTTATCTACTTGATGCCTACCACATGCTTTAAAAAAAACCCCACCCGTGTGCTCCTGAGACTGGAAAGCGATTATAGGCCGTGCTTTCCTGGGATTAAGGTCCCAAGATGTTGCTCAATAACAATACACAAAGGAACTTCCAATGAAGTATTCTCTGGGTTGCTCTCTCCCCAAAGGAGATGGAGATTTACTTCCAACCCTTTGAGGTTCCCCCCATCTCAAAAAAGGGGATTTAAAGGATCTCACAAGGAGGCCTGCACCCTGGTTAAAAAACACTTCATTTTCCATGCCGTACATACCAGCACAGCTTTAGGAAAGCCACTTCACTTGAGACACTCCTAGCTGCATCTGCTCCAGGGACAGGGCAGAGGGAAAGGAAGCCATCTCTGTGTTGTTTCTGCAAGCTGCTCAGCGCAACCTCGCTGTTATCGTTGGCTATAATAAACTGAGGAAAAACAACAGACCTGTGAAAAAATAGCCCATCTTCCCATTTGAGTGATTCTCCCCATCCCTCAGTCCTCTGAACAGTCTGTGGGTGAGATAAATGCTTCTCCCCAGGCAATTAACCTTTTTCTCCTGCTCAGGAAGGATTAAAACCAATTATAATGAATCCTCCTCAGGTATTAGTGAGGACCTGTCTGACCACACACATTTACACCCAGGAAAAAGCAGCTTTTCTCTCAGGACAGGCAGAAGGCATTTCTCTGTTTTCTACCTCTTCACACATGCTTGTGGGGATTCAGAATTATCCATCACCCCCAAAAGCATTTCAGAAATATTCAGCAGCAATGTAGAGTTTTTGAAAGAGAGCATCTGTACCTCCTACCCTTTTTACAGAAAAGCAGACTAGCCACCTTCGCTGCTATTGCGGGCAGAAGGACAGACCCACCTGCACATCACAGCTTTGAAAAATTCAGCTGCATTTGCTTTCTGACCAAATTACAGCAAACAAAATGAGAGACCTCAGGGATTATTCCACTTTTAGCCTGTACTCATCTAAGCAGATTGCCTTCCAAGATCAGCTTCCTACTTCATTTAGCTTTTTCTGGTTAAAGGGACAGCAGGAGTCATTCAAGTCTTTGGGCTTTTTATATTTCTAAAAGGTTCTAGTAGATGAGAAGGCCGTGGCCTGGCAGAGTGACAGCGTAATAATCAATGTGGAGCTGTTGTAACCAGAGCAGATCTTTATGCGTACGTGCTAAACCCATTTTACCCTACATAAAACAAACCTCCTCCTGCCTTTCATCTAGTGATGTCTGCAATCATAGAGTCATAGAATCATAGAATGGTTTGGGTTGGGAAGGACCTTAAAGATCATCTAGTTCCAGCCCTCCTGCCACGGGCAGGGACACCTCCTACAAGACCTGGTTGCTCAAGGCACCATCCAGACAGCCTTCCTATTGTCGACACAAAATTTCCTTCAGCTTTCCCCAGGATGCTGAGGTAGACCAAGGAATGACAAATATCACAGCAGTAGACCCTTAGGAGCATTGCATGAAGCAGATACTATCTCACTTATCTCCTTAGGTCCCCACTGCAGCTTTTTCTTGCTAAAGCATGGGAAAATCTGCAACATACCCTATTACTCAGAAACTTGAGCTATATTTAGACTTTTGTCCTATGAAGCAGATCTGTTTCACTGTGACCAGCTATGGAAGCAAACTCAGTAGTTCAGTGGTTCCCCTTTGATCAGCCCAGTTCTCCGGGGACGTGCGCATCCAGCCTGTCACCCTGTGATCCCTCACAGCAGCCAGCCTCTGCTGAGAACCTGCGATGGGACTGGAAAAATCCAAGCACCTCACAGTGACCAGCAGAGAAAGTGCACTGCATACCCCGTGTCATCACACACAGAGTCAGACACCATGAAATTAGTGCTGATGGTGCCTGCTTTTCGCAGTTATGGTAGGACATCTGCTGCTTTCGGGTACAGCCCTCGCTCCATCCGCAGAGTTCTTCAGCGGAGAAGCGAGACAAGGGGAGCCGGTGGACTTTTTTGAGAGATGAGCTTTTTTGCTTGGAAAACACCAGCAGAGAAGGGTAGGTCCCAGACACTCGTCTCTGTGCAGCTGCCAGAAGTGGGGATGCCCCTGAAAAAAAGACAGATTCATTCCCACACAATGTCAAAAAAACCCCTGATGTGACTATTTTAGTTCAGCTCACCATCTGAGGAGCACCTTCCAAATCAGTAATGGCAGTGAAAGTGCCTTGGTTTTTGGAAAAGAAGTCTTTGCTTTGTGATGTTACAGATTAATTGGTCTGATAACCCAGCAGCTGAACTGAGCCCAGTAGCTCTTATTTCAAACAACAAACACACAAAACAGCAAGCAAACAAAGCCTGGAACATCTCATTCCATGAATCGTTTCAGTCCAGGGCTTTTGGCTCTTGCATGCTTTTCATTCTACTTCTTTTTAAAGTGATGAATGAGATCCCTGTGGCTGAGACTACAAAGGAAACTGTTCCAGATGTTCTCATCATCCTTCCCAGAAGACGTTGCTGCGCTGTTTCCAAAGGTGGCTCAGTGGTGTGGAAGAGAGAAGAAACCACCGAACCTGGGCAGAGAAAGCAGAGGAAGGTCTCCACTCCCACGGTGTTTGTGCCGTACAGTTTTCTGCCTGGCCCTGAAAGGATGAGTTTTCGTCATGCCCTGCAACTGAATGTTACTCACTCTCGCAAACCACCTACAAGGAACTCAGCAGTCTCAAACAAGTTCAAACCAGAGACCCAGTGTCCTGTGTCTTAAGCAGTGTTAGCGAAAAGATGCCGGAGATCTCTTAGTGGATAATTATAGAAGAATTTACCCACGGAGGAAAGAAGACATCACATTAATTCTGTGGTGATTATTTTTTACCTTGAAGCATGATGCTTCTTATCCATTTTCCTGGGATAAGCAGACAGCAATGATATATTCAAATATCACCCCAGGACTCCTCTACTGCAAACTCAATTACTATTAGAGCACCCGGGCAGGCACGTCTGCCATTCACTGTTTGGGCATGATGCCATAGCTATGATCACACTATCCTCACCCTACACTGACTACCCATGACAAATTGATTTTACAGATTCATAGCTATTTTTTAAATCACTCCAGCATATTATATTAAATGAACTGTGCGGCAAATTAAGCCTATACTTAATTGAAGTAAAATAGAACATTTGTACGGCAAGAAGCTGAATGCACGATTAGCTGGTTTGCTGAACCGAGGTCCTATTAATTGTCTGATAACTGAACTTTTGTTTCAGTGGTCTTTAGGATGTAAGCTCATAAATCTGCAGGAAGCACCACAGTCCAATCCAATCCATTCCAGTCACTGGAGGCATATTTTTCCCAAACCTTGGGGGTTTTCACACCCGAGAGGGAAGGGGCTTGAAATGAGAACACTCCCAGCCTTGCAAAATGAAGCGCGACGTAAGGAAAGGTGCCTCTGAGCTGACGGGAGATGGAGCCCTCCTGCATTTGTCACTGCCTTTCCCCGTAGCCGTGCTGTCACGGCATCCACGGGGGCAGGTGTACCCTGGGCTGTGTGACTCAACAGCCCTATGGTACCAAGCGTTTAATTCAGCTGGCTCTCGTTCAGCTTCCACTGGGAGCTGCCTGTTTTCATCACCTCTCAGCGAGGACTCACCAACTCACATGTGAAGGTCAAATGATTTCTAAAAGCCTCTGATTTGAGCTGGGTTGATTTTAGGGCTTCCGGCTTGAAATAATTTCAGCCCCAGGGGTGCACAGCTGCCATGCTTTTAACTGGAGCCATCTGAAGAAAATCAGGACAGAGATGTCCCAAACTGGTAAAACTTCAGTCACCCTAAATCTGTGCTCACTTTTCAAATACGTGTGCTTGAATAATAAGATCAGGAATGTAGACACACCATCAGGGCTGGGAAATGGGCAGATGAGCATGAGACTTGTTTGTCTTAAATCTCAGTGTTATGTTTAAAACAAATGCTCTTTAAATATATCACCCAACTTCCTTCTTACATTGGTGAGGATCCAGAATAAGGTCAGTGAAATGAGTGAAGTTACGCAAAGCAAGACTAAGAAAAGAATCAGGGTTTTTTTGTATTAAAAATATGGACCATAAACACACAGTTTCAACTGTTTCTTTCTCTCTGCCTTTAATCTGACAGGGAGAAAAAAGAAGAAGCTGGGAGGATGAATGAATGTCAGATGTGAAGAAAATCTTTGGGCTTTCAATTTCCTATTATAAAGCAGGACTAGAATAGTAAAAAAGCAGCAGAGGTCAGGAATGAGATACAGTGAAAAAAAAAAAAAAGCAGTGTGCACACTCTTTTTCCAGGGATAATGGTCTCAATCTGCTGTGTATGAAAAGAGACACTGGGAGAGAAAGGCCAGAAATAGCAGAAGGTTTTACAGGGCATGGGAGGGATACTGTTATTTGTACCAGATCTACGTGTGGTTCAGCCTGAGGTTTTGTAGCTGTAATTCTGAGAGCCTGGCATCTGCCGCCCCGCGCCGCAGTCTCTTACCTAAACCACAGAGCGAGTGCACATGCCCTGCTTTGTCAGGGAGGAGTCAGAAGAAGAACAATTCTGGAGCCACCCCAGAAGCCAAGACCTCTGTCTCCATCCCAGAGTGCCCGAGGAGGGCAGATGTTTGGTTTCTGTTGGATTAAGCTTTTGGCTGGAGATTAAGCTTTGTTGTGGGTTAGCTGCTGATCTTAACTGGATAGCTTTCCTACATATCTGCCAAAAATGCCCAGAGTAACACATTGGCTCTTTTCATGCAGTCTGTCAACAACTGAAGTCAACATATAACATAAAATACTACATCTTTTTAAAAGCAATGGAAAAAAATATGTTGGGATGGGCATGAATTCCCCCAGTCTGTTCTCCCCACTGCTAACTTGCCCAGCTTACCAGTGCCTCTGTTCCCTCTGCTGCCTGTTCACAATACGGAGATAAAAGGAAATTGCTGCCACCACGTCAGCCACAAAACTGTGTATATTGAGGGAGTCCAAGAAGAGCAAGACACTGTCCGTATACCCCAAGGAGGGAGGACTGATGACTTGAGTAAAATGACATTTATTATTGCATTGCTTCTGTAACTGAATAACTGTGCTCCAGGCATACCCCTCAGAAACTCATTTACTTCCAAGCCTGAAAAAGGTTAGATGTAGATCCAAGTGTCATGGCCAAACGGGGCGTTTCTATCTGGTTTCCTGAGTGGGGGAGCCCAGAGAAGCCCCACAGACTCCTTGTTCCTCTAGGAGATGTCACAGTGATGTCCTGAACCCCCAGTCCCCCGGGGCTGGCTACTGCAGTGCTGCTGATCCCTAGCAAGGGGGTGGGCAGGGTGCCACATCCTAAACCATCCTTTTATCCTTGCTAAATTTACTCCCCTACAGGGGGACTACAGCACGTGGCAGCTGCTTGCAGGGTAAAGAGAGAAATCAGGGCTATTTGTAACATCACTTTAAGGGCTCTTTAATATATAGGCAGCCTCTCGTGTGATCTTTATCTAACCATAGCTTCTACATTCAACGACACAAACGCTTCCTGACATTTACTGTTCCTGGCACCATTAAGCTCTGTGAATGAGGGTGAGGGGAACGTGGTGGGGCAGTTGGTGTTTGAAGGCCAGCTGCAGTGCTAAGCTGATGCCCCATATGGCTCTGCAGCCTTTGGGGGGCACCTGCTAAAACCAGCTCCTTGTGCAGATTTTAGCACTTGAGGTAAATCCTGGTTTCCTTGATTAATGTTTGCTTCTTCCTCAGGAAAACACTCATGGAAATTCGAAGTAGCTTTGTCTGAGGAAGGATTTAGTAATAAGTGAGGGCCGTGTTCCCCTTGGTTGTCATCCAGTGGTGTTACTCATTTCAGCATCCAGTGAGCATAAGACATTCCCTTTGTGAGTTAGCAGCATTTTGCACTGAGCCTGTGAGCTGTGGGTGACTTGAGTAAGACACGGAGCAACAGAGAAATTATTTTGGACCAAGGATGCTACTTTTTTCTTTCTTTTTTTTTTTCAGGTCCTGGAGTGGGAAGGCCCACGTCTGTGCTGGTGTGTGCTTTTGCCTTGCAAGCAGGCAGGCTACACCTGCACTCCTGGAGAGCCTGGCATCTGCCACCCCACCTGGCTGGGACAGTCCAACATCCCCAGCCACGGGAGCCTGGGGAAGCACCCCCTGCCTGCACTGCGCCAGGAGGGTGCCCGAGGGGGCTCCCACGGCTTCTGAGCACGGGGGCTGTGTGCTGGCACCCTGCAGGGCCTGGAGCTGTACTTCAGTTTTACTGATACTTAGTGATACTGTCAGGACTGGAGTCCAGAGTGACCGGTGTCAAGGTTTGGATTCCTAAAACTCATGGAATTGAAAATTTCCATTCTAGCAGGGCTTGCTCAGTCTTAATCCTTCAATATACAAAGCAGATAAATTAACAGTTGTGCAGGATTGGGAGCAGAAGGAGGCAGCTTCTTTGTAAAACCCCATTACATCTCTGGCTTGTCAAACCCTAGATCATCTCTGGCTTGTCATTGTGAACAGTGGGGACCCTGTGAGGGGGTTTATTGCATCTTTGGACATAATTCTCTCCCTTGCAAGGTCTTCTGTGCTGGCCAGCTGATGACTGCCTTGGCCAAGATAACTGCATTTCAAAAACTCCCTAGTGTTACAAACTGTGCATTTCTGCCTGCCTTTACCGAGGCAGGCAGTTTTCCTCCACACGAACAACCTTTTTACAGTGGAATGAGTGAGTGCCACTGCTCAGCTCAGGCTCAGCTCCGATACTCAAGCTGCAAGGTGTTGCAGCACCGCGAGGTATTTGATCAACTGCTATTATTATAATAAAAGCTATCCCTGACAGAGCCGTAGGTAAAATCTCTCTTGGGAGCAGCATTTCCTGCTGACTCCATATAGAAGGCTTGGCAGAACGCCCTGTGCTTTACAGATATTTTTTTTCTGGAAACAGAAAAATCCCCCTGCGGGGCCGTAGAGCCAGGCCCCTAAAGCCCTTGACCCCAAATGTGTAATCTCCCTGGAGACCCAATGGACATCAAGAAATATAATCTTCTTGAAGCATCTGCCGTCTGCATTGTGTTAAAATATGACTGGGACGCTACTGTCAAATCTCCAGGTCAAATCTCACTGCAGAATCCCTCAAAGGGCAGTAAAACCCCCCCGACCCCATCTGAAAGGAGCTCCTGCACACAAAAGGATCTCTCTGTGTGCCTTTAAGGAGGGTTGTTTTACCGCGGCTGCAGCCCCAGAGGTTTCTGTGGCATCCAACAGACATTTCACCTGCTCTTGTGCCCTGGGAAAGCAGCAGCACGCAGCAGATGGGAAACGGGGCCGAGTTTCGGGAGGTGACTGTAACGGCATCACACGCAAACCCTTCTCCCGCGGGGACGCGCACGGGGCGTGAGCTGCGCCGGGGGGGCCGGGAGAGCTGTGCTGCTCCCAGAGGGACAGGAGCTCAGGCGGGGAGGCCTGGGGGGGCTGCCTTCGGAAAGGGGTCAGCCCCGCAGATCAGCTCGCCCGCTGGGGCCAAAGGGAAGGAGAGGTGTCTGTTGTCACAGAGGACACAGAGAAAAGGGGGGTCTGCTGCTGTGTTAAATTTCTGCGTACAATTTTTGAGGCGGTTGGAGGACGTGGTCTCTGCTTTGAGGACATAGGTGCAGGGAGCGGGAAAAAGCGAGAGCTTAAATGCAGCACTAGGATGGAAAGAGCATTGGTGTGGGTTGTCAGTGATACTTTGATCTGCTGCTGTTTCAGTTTTGTGCGTTTTTTTTTCAACAGTGTAAAGTCGCCTCCTTGACATCTGCCCTGCCCTTGCTCTCAGTTTCCCCATCCCCCAGTTCTCCCTTTCATGCTGGTGTCCTTGTTTCCCCTTTTGTCCCTAGGACCCTTTCACTATGCAGGGATTAGTATCTCGCTCACTCAAAAATATGTGAAACAGATACGCAGATGATTTCATTTGCTGGGTTTTGTAGGGCTGGCGAGACAGACTGGCATGGACAGAAGGGTATGTTCTTGCAGGTCAGATGAAGAAAACATCTTGTGTACGGGATAAGTAAGGGCGAAAAGGCATATGGAACACCCGCACCAGCCCAGCAGGGAGACCTCAGGGATGGGGACGAGGTGGATGGAGATGTGAGGAGGAGACTAACAGTAAAAGCTGCATAACTGGGTGGAAACACCCAGATGGGGGACATAGCTGAGCTGAGCAGGGATTCCTGAGGAGGAGGAAGGACAACAGAGAGGCCATGAGAAGGTGACAATGAAGAGCTGGAGATGACATTATTGTGGAATCCTGGCCAAGAAAAGGTTGTCAAGTGGCAAGGATTAAGTTGCCAGGTCCAACCCAGGAAGTTGAGATGAACCCCAAAGCCCTAACATGCAATAAGACCTTGCCAGGAGGCAGTTGGTGAGGCGGAGAGGAAGAACAGGACTGAGGTGATGGAAGATAAAGCAGAGAAATAGGGTTTAATGAACCATAGATGGTGGCAGCCAAGGCCAGGCTTCTGGCTAGCTTTGTGTACAACTGTAAGGTCACAGGCAGCCTTGCTGGGGCACAGTACAGTGGCAACACCACCTTCACCACCAGCGTCATGGTGGGTGCATGCCTGGCTCTTGCCCAGAGACCAGTGGCCAGGATGACCGTAGCCTATGCTGGGCATTTGGAGATCTTCCTGCTGCCTTCAGCAGTCACGCATTGCAAAGCCCCACCAAGCATGGTGCTGGGGGCCATGCTGCCTTTACTGAGAGATCAAAGGGCAGCTGTGCTTTGTCAGCACATTTGTCAAACAAAATATAATCACCATGCTAACTCCAGCCAGCCTCTGCTGAAGAGCCAGATGACTGTCCAAATAATGCTAAAAATTTGTTTTGCTAGAGCATGCCAGCAGCTAGCTAACATGGACACCCGTGTGTCGTCTGCAGAGGAGTCCAAGGGAGGAGGCTCCTAGTGTGCCACCAGCCGTGCTCCCCTCCACTGGTGCTGCTGGCATAGCTCAGGTCATCAGCAGGGGTTTGCCTTCCTGTGTGATGCTGGGAGACAAGGTTGGACAGCAAGAGGCAACAGAAGTGCCGCACGGACATTCTGGCCAAGCTGATTTATTAGTGGAACAGAGCTGAGATGCTTACTCTTCTCTCCAAAGACTTCAAAAGACTTGAATGCTTACTGTGGTACCATAGCACCTACAGACCCTGCTGGGGACACGCTCACGTCAATGTTACAACAAAAAGGCAAGCCCTGGCCTGGAGAATTTGCAGCTTGACTGAGATCAGAGGTGGCAGATAGGCACCAGTGGCCAACAGATGGAGCAGCAGCAGAACAGGACACAGCAGGCTGGGTGGGAGGGAGTCCTTTGGGTCGGTGCCTTTGCTGCGGAAGGGGAGTGGATGGTCTGACTCAGGCTGGGTACACACTGCTCTCCTTAGCAATAAGAGGGTGCAGACAGAGCGGAAGGCAAACCCTAGTGAAGACATCAGAAGGTCCCCAAGGCGATAACTCCCCCCCTTTTTTTTTTTCAAGATGGAGCAAGACAGTATGGCATATTTGCCTTGGACATTAATCTGATTTTAAAAAACTTACGTAAAACACATTGGAAAAATGTGGGCCTAACCCCCCTCTCTGAGCTGAGCACTCGTCAGTAAGAGGCTTTGACCCGCTGCCGGATCAGACGGAGGGCTTCCCACGCACGGGAGCACGCACGCAGCTTGCGAGGTCCAGAGCTGTCAGCTCACACCTTAACCTGCTTCATGGGTTTGCGGAGCTTCGTTTTGGATCGTCTCTGGATCTCATACGCTGAAGAAAGTGGCAGTGAGTGGGCCGAGACTGCTGTTGGCAGCTAAGCAGGTGGTGGCTCTTCCTTGCCAGTAGGAGTTACGATGCAATCGGTGGCGCAGCGTGGAGGCCACCCGCTATGTTTATGCTATGTGTATATGCATTTATATGAAGAGTCAGTTGAAATTATGTATTATTCCACATACATTGAAACCAGAGAAGCTCTTTGCTGAATTTAGTCCTGAAAGTCTATTATGTACCATTGTGTGGATGGTACAGCAAAGGCACTGCGCAATAATTGCAAAGTTGCTGCTATACTTGTGCCTGAAGGCAAGAGTGTGAAATATTTTCTGCTTTGAGCTTCCAAAGCACTGAAAGCTGCAGCTGTTGCAGGCTTTAATGGAAGCTACAGCTCATCAGCAATCAGCCCATTTGTGTTAAATTGGCAACGGTGGGGCTCAGACAGGAGGCTTAAGGTACCCGTGAATGTGGCATGGACTTGCAGTGGAGGCAAGGCATGGAGAGAGCCAGGTTACCAAAGAAGCTGATGGAGAAACAGAAGCAATAGGAAGAGCTGTGGCATCACATGAGTGGTCTGACAACAGAAGCAGCAACACAGATAAGCTCTGCAGTAACTGCAACAACACGAGCTGATAGAGCAGATGGTCACCTCAGTTTAGCCTCTAACATGGCTTGCTGCCCCTAGCAATATTTACCCAAAAGTACTCTACTGATGGAGATGGGATTATGTAGCAAACAGAGGGAAATCAGTCCTATTTTGTATCAGACAGAACCGTGCTGCCTATCAGCTCTGACAGTCCCTTCTTGTGCTGGCTTTGACTTAGGCAGATGGAGTGATGTGATGATGCACAAAACCTTATCTAGGACAGCTTCAGATGGCAGACACTTACACTGTTCCCCAACTTGCTTGGAACTTTATTAACTCACTGCTCAAATCTGGAAACTTGGTGAAGAGGTAAAATGTTAAACTCCTTTCCCCAGGTCTAAAATGGCCTGGGAGCTCTCAGGACATTTCCATCAGCTCCTGATCAGTGCTGGTAGGGGTTAATCCCGACCTACTTCAAGGCCTGAAGTGAGAATTATTTTATTGGTTTGTGAAAAGCACTTAGGGATGCTTCAGCAAAAACTGAAAAAGGCAAATGCTGTTATTCTCATCCCCAAAACACTAGGTAAAGACCATACTGAAGTATCAATATAGATATGTTGCAAAAGCAATTAACCACACAAATTCTGCATTGGAAAATGTCCCACGTTTGAAAGACCAGAAACCTACAAGCACTCTGCATATCTCAACTCATATATTTAATAAATATTGTCTCAACTGCACATGTTTTACTTATTTTTATTAAAGAGCAAATTGCTTGTATTTCCTCCTCCTTCTTCATTATAGCATCAAGGCAGGACAGCATGCCACACAACGGTATAAACAAACAGCATCACCAGATACTTAAGTGTCTTTAGCTCCTAAATTGACTAAAGCATAAATAGAAACTGACGTCAAGCATTTGGGATTATCATTGAAAAATCGCTATTTTCTGAGACGCTAATGAAGGCCCTTCACATCAGACAATCCCGTGGCTACTAGAGGAGGAGTGAGCAGCCCAGACTCCAGAGTAAGGAGTGGAGGAAGCAGTCTGCTTCTGGCAGAATAAAAAACTTGCCAGATTGCTTTAGACCCGTGAGAAGTCCCAAACACAGAGAACACGGAAGAGCTGCTTCCAACCTGCCCAGCTCTTGAAGATTTGGGAATGCAGAGGTCACCACCAGTCCTCGCTCTGCCACCGTTCCCAGCAGCTCCAGTGCCACCTCTCTACCATCACAGTCGGTGTACGGTGGAAGCTGGTCCTGGCCCCGCGCTGGAGGTGCACAGCACACCCTGTGCAGTGCAGCCTGCGGTGCCTGGTGCTGGTGACCAAGGCTGTGACAACTCACCTTCCACACTTGGTCTCTGGGGTCTCGGGTTAAATGTCTGAAGCTTTAAACAAAATGCTCTCGAGTGAGATCATAAGCAGGGATGACCCTTATACAGTATCTCTGTCTTTCTCCAGCTTTAGCCTGACAAACGTTTCCATTGGAACCCACGGAATTAAGAGTAATTTATAAGGCAAAATGCATTCCTGAGTGGGCGTTTACACTAATTCAGGTGCTGGAAGTGGCACAGCCACGTGGCAGCACGCTCCGTGGGCCAAGGTATTCTGCTTCTCAGCACGATGAACTTCGCAGGATGGAGCAGAGCACTGTATGGTTTCTAGTATTTATACTGGCTTAATGAGCACTTGCTTGCATATCTTTAGGGGATGTGTTTTTCCACAAAGATGTAAGCTGGGAATCACCTAGATAAAAAGAGGACTAGAGATTCTGAACATCCCTTCTACTTCAGAGTAAGTTTGGGCAATGGTATGCTTTGCAGCAAGCAGACAACTTTTACATTTCCAGAGGTAGTAAAGACCTCAGAGGGAAAGCAGAGCTTTCTAGCTGAAGCAGCGGTGCCTCCGGACACAAACTGGTGCATCCCCAGCCCCTCACTAGGACTGCCATCAAGACAGCACTTCTTCCTTTGACATCTGTGCTAGCTGCCCAGGGGCCAAAATTAGAGCAGGTACTGCACCACCTCCTTCTGTGACTTCCCTGTAGGTCCCAAAGCAGTGAACCAAGTGGCCAACCCCTTGATGGAGCAAACCCTTTCCATTCTAGAAGAAATAAGCTGTTCCACTCTAGAAGAAATAAGCTGTTCCACACAATACAAATTCACCATCATGCCCGCGGATGACCTGGTGGTAACACCCCTGAAGCCCTGAGACTTAACAGCTTGTAAAATCAAAGTTCCCCTGCTCAAATGCAGACCACCTCCGTTAGCTTAAAACCTTGAGTGGTGCTGAGGTCTCCTGGCAGCAGCAGAGCTTGGTCCATTCTCTGGGCAGGAGATGGAAGGAAGGGAAGGTCCCTTCCCCAGGGACTGGCTCAGGACACTGCGAGGGCAGTAAGGGAAGACAGGTAGAGGACATTTGCCAAACAAGGATAACACTCCTGAGGTCTCACCAGCTCTGTCATCCTGCTTGGTAACTGGGTGCCAAAAGCAACTGGGAGAGGGGACACATGGTGGGAACAGCTTCTGATTTAGCGGGGGCTGCACCAAAAGACAGACTTCCTTCCACAACAGGGGATGGATCACAGAGGGATGCAGTAGCTGCTGATGTGCAGGAAGGAAGGGGAAAAGAATAGTTTCCTTCTCAGGTGGTTCAGCTGCAGCGTGCAGGCAGAAGAACTGAAGCAAAGAACTCGGGTCTGCAATCCTCCCCCTTGAATACAGGGCACACCGCACGTATTCATGGCCCAGGATAAACTAAAATAGAAAAACATTTGGTTTCAGTTCACATCTTAGAGGTGGCTCATGTTTTATTCATAGTACAGAAAGGGCAGAAGTTCCCATGAACGAAGAAATCCCCTTTCTTTCTGAGCAGGTTTCAGAAAACCAGCCGGCAGCAGAGTAACGCTATTGAACTCGGGAGAACGGCAGCCACCCGCTTCCTAATTCTCAAAGCAGTTAAAGCCCTGCAGTCTTTTTACCTTTTATAGTCACAGGACCAGTCAAGCAAAACCTTGATTGGATTATTCTGCTTTAATTACAAAATGCACTCAGACCAAAGGCGCGATAGTACCTTGTACATATGTACACATTTCTCTCCGTTATAACACCGAAGACCAAAACACAGCCTGGTCCTGCTGTCAATCAACCATTTCCCTCTGGCAAGATCTGCGGGGGATGAAGAGACATCACAGTAACCCTTGAACCATCTCCTGGGTGCGGGACGCCAGACTCTGTATTTCATCACGTGCTCTGCAATCCTTTAGGGTGGACCGTACAAGAGAGGAGCAAGAGAAGGGAGGCAAAACTGGAACCTCGGGGTCATTGGAGCCCGTATCCCACCACCACCCGGGGGGAAAAAAAAAAAGAAAAAAAAAAAGCAGCAACGGGCCACTGTCTCCTTGCTGCAGTTAGGACAAGGTAGACAAATCACAAGGTTTCTTTATTGCTGGTGAACTCAAAACAGGCAACTTTAATCTACTGAGGAAGATACACATACAAACAAATGTTAGGCCTTGTGCGTTTTTTCTTCTTTACGTAAATGTCTCTACAACTTCAGTCCAACTCCCGAGCTCTTGCCGAGCTGCCACTGAGACCCGGGTAACGTGCTCTGGGCACTTCTGTAAGACATTATAAGAAGCATCACATGTATTAAAGAGGGAGATTTTGCAGAAAAGACAAAGCTCTGACTGTAGCCATGTTGCTCAGAAAGGAGAAGTCTGGCTAATCCTGCTGCATTAGGTACATGGTATTCTGTATAATTATTTTAATTGACTTAAGAATTTGCCGGGTCCCTTTCTGTTTCTGGTGTGCAAGCTGCAAGTAAAGTGCACTTCTGGGTGTAAATTACCACTCTAGGAGGACGCATTAGCTGGTGGTACCTGTCAGACATCAGTGGAAAGCAGACTACAGTAGCTGTTACAGTGGCACGGGCAGTAAGGATAATGGAGCGAGATGCTGCTGGGAAACCCTCCTGCCATGGTTTCAGCTGGGATGGAGTTAACTTTTTTTACTAGCAGCTGGTGTAGTGCATTTGGGATAAGAAATACTGTTGATAGCACACTGGTGGTTGTAGTTTGTTGCTGAGCAGTTATGGGCTCTTCTGCTCCTCTCACGGCCCCACCAGTGAGCAGGATGGGGGTACACAAAGAGTTGTGAAGGTACACAGCTGGGACAGCTGACCCCAACCGACCAAAGGGATATTGCATGCCACGTGACACCATGCTCAGCAATATAAAGCCAGGGGAAGGAGAAGGAAGGAGGGAGATGTTTGAAATGATGGTGTTTGTCCTCTGAAGTAACCATTGCATGTGACAGAGCCCTGCTTTCCTGGAAATGGCTGAACACCTGCCTGCCCATGGGAGGCAGTGAATGAATTCCTTGTTTTGCTTTGCTCACATGCGTGGCTTTTGCTCTATCTATTAAACTGGCCTTACCTCAAGGGTTTTTCCCCACTTTTACCTTTCCAATTCTCTCCCCCAGCCCAGCCAGAGGGAGTGAGTGAGCAGCTGCACAGTCCTACTTACTGGCTGGGGTTAAACCACGACACCTCCATAATTTGAGCATCTAAATATTACATCGCAGAGCAAACCCAGTGTCATTTAGTGGGGACCTTCTAAAGTGACTGTGCACCAGTCACTCCTCCCCCCGTCCCAGCTGCAGCTGGGAGTCACCAAACCATGTTGCTAACTTCTTTTACCTTTTTAAAGGGCTTTCTAACAGCTAAGGAGAAAGCAGGGCTCCTAAGGATGTTTCTATGAAGGCTCAGGGTTTCAGTGAGGCAGGGGTGGTGCAGGAAGCAGGACGACACCACCATTAAGCCAAGCTGTGAGAGGACAACGCAGCTTGAGACGCTGCGTTTTAGTGACCCTGACAGAACTGGGGCCAAAATAGAGAGATCCCAACTCTCACCTGCACTTTGCAATTCTTGTTCTGGTCTAGTAGAGCTCATCTACATTATCCCACATAAAAATCTCATCTCTTTTTTACCCCATCTGCAGTGTCAGGTGACTGTTTTGCCTGGATCTACACGGCCAAGGCCATCAAGGCTGATAAACTACATACTGTTCCTCTGATTTCATAATACTGGCATCACAGCATGAAAAAAAAAAGTAGTCTGTTCAGTGTTTGTTTTCTTTTAATTTAATGAACTATAAAAAGGGAACTCTAAATACCCACCTAAGTATTCTGGGTGCTTCAGGAGACATTACATACCCCAGGGCAGATCTGATTAACTGCTTGCCTCTAGAGCTTTCGCGTGTCCATCGCCAGCAACGGATGCCATGGGAGAAGGGGGAGGAATACAATAATTGCTCTCTGTGTGACACAAAAAGGATTAACGCTGCCTTCATAAGAGCAGAACCAACAAGCAATTCTCCTCACACAGCCAGGAGTGCTTTTCCCCTCTGGAATGGATGCCCGAGGGCAGGGAGCAAGTTCTCAGCTGAGCACTCCCCACCAGAGACAAGTGACCCACACAGAAATAGCCCAGCCATTTCCAATAGAGGAGTGGATCCCACAACCACACCAACACATTTGCATTTCAAGCCAAACTGATCCCTGCTGCAGCTCTGTTGACTATGGTAGAACACCACCTGAAATTAACCTGGGCCTGCAGGGCAACTAAAGCAGACTTCCCCATAAACCCATTAGGGGTGAGATACATCTGACAGCTGGAAGCTCCATGTTAGTTGCTAACGTCAAAAGCCAAAACTTGCCAGAATGAATTATGAACCTGTGGCTGCCACTATCAAGTACTCTTCTTGCACTACAACTTCCCCTATATTTCTCAAGTGTCCCCAGTAGGTTAAATTTCAAACTGCCTTTTTTTTTTTTTTTAAATAATGAATCAGGCAGCATAGCATATCTCTTGCTGCCTCCAATTATTGTCATGACAATATGGCTGTAGTTACTTAAAGCAGAATTTGGGAAGAAAAAGCAAATCCTCTTGATACACTGAGAACACTGGGCAGAACTGAGCCAAGACCTGCCAGTGCTGAAGGAAGGCAAGAGTCAGTGCCAGAGGACCGAATCTTGGATACCATCTTAGCCACATGAAGGTTCTGACCTCCAAATACAGTGGGTTGCAGCCAGACTAAGTCATCAACATCACCAGAAACAGAGGAATCCCTGGAAAGGAAGGCAGAAAACTCTTGTGGCCTGTACAGTCTCTACAAGGTTTGCACGGCTGAGATTGGAGCTGGAATCTCCAGCGGACCCTCAGGCCAGGTCTGCTTTGGGGGGACAGAGGAGATGGGAAGACTTACGCTATTTTCTTGCGCCTTTTGCCAAGATTCAGATTGCACAGATTATGGTAAAATTCACTCGGCAAAAAAGGCCTTTATTTAAAAAAAAAAAAAAATCTAGTGAGTATCAGGACTGAGATTTCAAAAAGTACAAGATCTGTATAAATTCAGCAAGATGTCCAGCACCAGATTTCATGGTGCAACAAAGAACCTGGGGAGAGGCCAATGGGACCTCGCAAGGGGAACACCATCTACCTCCCCAGCAGACTGCCAGTCTTAGGTTCTTCTCAACAGCAGATGGATTTTCCTTGTTCCTGCAGCATCTCAGGTCCCACGGGAGGTATTGGTTGCAAGCAAGCACCTGAATATTGCCTAATGGAGTAAGCCAATCACTAACTTAGCTGGCGTGTCCATGCCCATCCACTAATTAGTTTTTTTCTTTTTGTATGCATTTCCACCATAGCATTTCTTTTTCTTCTTTCTCCACGTAGAAGTGTAAGCAAAAGGACTGCTTTCATCTGTAATAAGTTAAAATCAGAAATGACCTAACTAACAAGTAACTGATATTGGTCCTTGGAGCCCAAAGAGTAAAATCCATAGAAAATCTATTGTTTCCACTTTTTTTCTGGTATATCCCATGCACACCTCCATTAGAAAAATGGGGTTTATGAATCTTATCATACAGCAAGGAGCAGTACCTGAGAGCCAGAGCTGACAGTTCATGGTAGAGGTCTAGGCTCTCTTAGATTGCTAAGCGAGGTTCTGAGTCACTCACTGCTCAATCAGTCTTCACATGGCCATTGGCCAAGGCCACGGGAACAGTGGGGGCCCCCGGCTCAGCAGTCTCATCAAATCGTAAGCGCAGGGTGTTTCTGATCACCAGCTGCTCCATGATGAAAGAAGCACAAAACCATGGGATGGCATACTCCAGGGTGATCAGGCCCATGAAGTCAAAATCAAACTGGGAATAGTCCCATGGGCAGGCATTGAACTGGCGTAGGATCAGCCCGGTGGTGAACTCCCAGAGGTATGTCCAAAGTGTATAAATGAAGCAGCGCACCAAAATGTTACACTTGTCTTTGAGATACAAATACATCTTCTCCACAATGAGGATGGAGGTGCCATAGATGAAGAGCGCCCACACACTGGTAACACCTGGAAACTTCCAGTTAAAGTTGACCACAAACTCCCAGGCAGCTGTGAACATCACCTCGCAGAAATAGCCGTGAATGGCATAGAGGTACCATCGGGAGAAAGCGGTCAGAGGTTCTGCCGCAGCCATTCTTCTGCACACACACCAGCAGGCACTCTGAAATGAAGAGAGAGAGAGAGAGATGTCAACGAGGATGTCACAAGTCTTTATCCCCCAGATGGCAACGCACACAAACGCGTAACATCCACAAAGGACAACGCTGAGAAACAAGTGAATTTTCAGTCATCTCATTTTTACCACAGCAAATTTTAAGTCCTGGGGTAAGGTGGCACCTTACTGGGCTCTGACTCTCAGAACGGGCCCGGACAACATATACTGCTCTGCCCGAGAAGCAGGACGCAGCTGGTATAGCGTCGGTGGTGAAGAGGGAGCTGACAGGTACAAGGCCTTTGCCAAGGGTGAGGCTGCTGAAGAACCTACTGGTTACACGTCAGTAGAAAAAGGCAGACAGCTCACAGGCTGCACGTATGACCTTTTTACTCTTTTCAAGAAAAAGCGCTGTACCCTACCTTTCTGATTCTGAAATGGAAGAGATTAGATGAACACGGCATTGAACCCCCAAGGCCCTTCCAGCTGTCACCTACAGCCTCCATACTCAAAATATCTACTGTAGTGAAAATCTGAACTTTTAGGGGAACTACAGAAAGGGAACCAGAGGAGAAAGTTTCAGAGGCTTTACACTTTCAGATACCACACCTTGCACCCATCATTCAGCTGAACTTTTACTTCTTCTGTTAAAGAATTCATGCACTGTATAGCTAGGATTTGGAAAATAATTTTCTTATGGTGTCAGACTGCCTGATACCAAGTCAAAAAGAACAAGACAGCCATTGAAATCCATTCAGATTTGGCTTCAGGACAGCAAAACACAAAGAAGGAGGAACAGCTGAGCATGGAGAGAGGTGGTTAGTCATGATAAATAGGAAGTGAGAACAAATGCTAATTGTCTCTACAGGAAGAAAGTTGGTGAAGAGGTTTTAAAAGGGCACAATTTGCTTATCACTGAACTGTTTCGGCACAATTACTTTCTACGTTTTTTGTAGAGATTTACAAGGACCTAAGCATTGCTCTGCCGTGCTACAGTCACTGGCTCAAACTCATTTTAAGCATAATTTTATTGAAGTCTTACAGATTTACACCACAAGGTGAATTTGACCTCTTTCATTCTTAGAAACTTCCTCTTTCGAGTTGCATTTCTCTTGAGCCTTCATTAGGCACTATTTAACTCCTTTGCTCTGCACTTGTCAGTTCTGTGACACAAGGTGCTAGGAAAAGATCCCACTGGTGTTACGTGCAGTCATTCCAACGCCATCTGGAAATAGACTGTTCCTGCCCTGGAAACACAGTACCTCTCTGAACAAAGCATTATCGTGTAGTATGACTGAAATTCTGATAGGAGATGAGAGAATAGAAATGTTTATAAGGAAAAAGGAACTATACCAATGAACATAGAGAAGATACGCAGAATATTCATGGAGGAATATTGAAAGTGGAAAGGGCAGAGCTGTATCCATGACTGTTCACTCCCCTCTTAAAGAGACAGCCAAACAACCAAAGTCTTGGCAGTTCATCTGATGTGGGTGCCTGAACAAAGACTCATTTCCTAATGGCACAATCCATTTTACACAGAACACCGAACTATCATCAGATGCTACAGATCTCGGTCAACAGTACAAGAGGAGCTTGTGGGTGAAAGACTAAGGAGTCACTAGGAATTCCCTCATGTCTCCTAACAGTTCAGTCCGAAGAGCCACTGCAAGACAGCAGTGGAGGTGGAACATGAGAAATATGCACGAGGTGTGTCTCCATACAGTCCACGAGAAGCTGATGCGTGAGGGCACCAACTTTCTCTCTGAGGAGAACAAGAGTTTGTCAACATTATGTTACTTGGTTAGTCTGCCAGCAAAGTTCATAAGCTCAGGGGTTCAAATCCTCATGTTGTTCCTCCATTCTCACGTAATTTCACAAACAAATCAATAGTCAGAGAAAGTAAAGGAAATCGGTAAGAAGGAAATGGACTGTAGGTATCTTTTGTCAGAAAAGGAATATGTGGCTGCAGCAGGAAGGGAGAAGTTTTTTGTATCTGATGAGACAAACATCAAAAGATTCAGAGGCCTCAGAAGTTATACCTATTGCTAGGTAAGGCACTGAAGACAATGGAAGGGAAAAAATTATTTTAAGTTTTTACTAAGCTCCCAAGGGGTTGTATGGTTTTCCGCTCTTTTCAATAAGCCTTTCTAAGCTTTTCCACTTGTGATCCTTAGTCCTTGCACTTCCTTCTACAGCTTTACATGAAGTGTATTTGAACTGTTAGCTGGGAGCATCCACAGCATACAGTACTATCTGTAAGGTTTTCCCTGTAATTTTGAAAATCTCTTCACAAAGTTCAGTCAAATGTGCAGAAGGTCCTTCCCTCTCAGTCACTCCCTTCTTATTCCAAGGATCCCCTCACCAATTATTTCCCTTGTCTTACACCTGCCCACCAAAGCCTAAGACTCACACGAATATATCCAACAAGCCATGCCCTGTTCTATCCCACACTATTTCCTCTGTGCAACAAAGATTTCTCTTTCCTGGTTTTATACCACTTACTTAATAATTATCTTTTTTTTTTTTAAACTTTGCAAAATATTTAGTGATTATACTAGAAGTCTAAGAACTGAATCTAGACCAGGTGTGGGAAAACACCTACAATACAAGTTAACCCACTGCAAAGATCCTGAGGCTTTCACCACAACTGCAAGGAGACAAGCATCAATGCACTGACACTGTCTCAATATTTGCCTTCTACTGTCATGTACCCAGCCAGCCCAGCCCTGATGGGAACTTCCTTCTTACAATACACTTGAAAGAGTCCTCGCAGGCTGCCTTCTGATTAAGAGCACCTCAAGAGAGGGCAGATCCCTAACTGTGGTAGTCCAGACACAAACTGGTTCCACTGTGCTAGGCATTAAGCAAATCCGTAAATCACAGCTCCTCCTGTAAAATACTTCATTCAAAATAAACCAAAAAGTACACAGTAAGGCACAGAAGGGAATGGAGGATACCTAGGGAGGCTACAACAAGCTACAGCACATCCTTGCACAAGTTGGGGACTGCACAATGTAATGGTTACAAGTCACTTGAGCATTTACAAAACAATTAAAGTTGCAGCTGTTCCCAAGCATCTTATTTTTTCCCAGCTGGTGCCTTGGGAGGCAATACAGCACAAGAGATCTCAAGAGGGAAGTGAAGGAGAGAAGTATTGTTTTATTGGGCATCAGTTCATGATAAAAGGATCAAGCTGTAAAGTAGTTGCAGGACATTAGTGGGAGAAGCATCCAAACAGAAGGCCAAGACTGGGTTCAGTATGAGATGCAGATTTGTGAAAAGCCTTAAGTAGATAATTGAACTTGGTGATGCAAGGCTTTTAATGGGGTGACAGTAATACAGACCAAAGAGCTCTGAACGCATCACAGCTATTGAGTCTCCTGAGGAAAACAAATTACATTCATCACTGAGGTAGTTACAGTGGGACGGGCAGCAGCTTCTTGAAAACCAGACACACAACTGCCTCCTGCACAATTGAGAGAGAGAGAGCAGAGAGCGAGCAACTCCTGGGGGCTGCACATGGATGGCCACGCTTGTGCTGAGGCTGCTTGCACTGTGTTGTTTTGTGGAAAACAGGGAGCTTCTAGGTTCAAAGCTATGGAAATACTTTCCATCATCAGCAAGTTATATTTCAAGCATCTAAAGTAGAAATATTTCCTCTAATACAATCTCATTAGGAAGCTTAAGCTAAGCCAGCACAGAATTTTTCCCTCTTTCTCCAGTAAGGCCTTCTTTTCCAGCTTGCTGATAGAAGAAAAAAAGGCAAGAAAAGAGGCGACCACACATGGGCCTCAGAGGAACAGGCAATCCTTTCCTCCACTGCACTGCCTGCGTGGAAAACACTGCTGGCAACGCGGGGGGCCAGGAGTCCCCCCACCTACAGCCAAGCAGCACAGGCACAGCAGGGGAAGCGTATGAAGGACCGTGTTTCTCTACAGAAACCTGGTTCACAGGATGGGGGCAGGACTCTTGAGCTAGGCCTGCAGGAAAATAATACTGTAACAACGCAAAGACTACACTTTTACATTTTAGAATATCAACTCTGAAGTGGACATTAATCATCCCCTAGGTTGACATAAGGTACGGATAAAGCCGATGCACCAGGCCAAGTGAGAAGGAAGGACATAAACCCCAGACTGCCCCGCTTCAGGTCTGCCCAGGGGCAGCGCTCCCATACTCAGGCTCGGTTTTGCAGGTGACACGGCCCGGGCAGGCAAGAGGCAAGTGATCGGAAAACGGGTTGACGGGAGACCAAGAAAAAGTGGCAGATTTGTCACACACGAGCACTGCAGGGGAGACATGGGTGCGTGTCATATTCATGCCTGATTAAGTGCTTGAGCACTGCCTGGTTCATTTTTTTCAAAGCT
This sequence comes from Tringa tobata, assembly GCA_033628505.1. Taxonomy (NCBI): domain Eukaryota; kingdom Metazoa; phylum Chordata; class Aves; order Charadriiformes; family Scolopacidae; genus Tringa; species Tringa tobata. The sequence goes on along the minus strand of JAHREE010000348.1, from coordinate 298,580 downwards.
CTCCTTTGCAGTGGCTTTCTGCCTGTTTCCCTGCTACCAAGCCAAACTGTGCTTCAAAAAGCCTCTCCCAAACTGCCTCTATTCCCTCTACTCCAGCAGAATTCTTTAGACTTACAGCCTCTGGATAGGTATAATGAGATCTCATCAAGATACTCTGAATTAACTCTGAAGTGCTAATAAAAGAAAAACACAAAAAAAAAACCAACTGCATGAGACAATTCCCCTGATTAGTGATGGCCTGAGGCTATAAATTCTGTCAGCTACTTGATTCACTGCAGGTGAACTTGGACTATTACAGAAGTTCCTTATTCTCAGTACTCAGTTTCTTCTGCCAGTTAAAAACGTGGGGCACAGTGTTATTTTACGAATTCATACTTGAAGTATTTACTAATATTTAGTTTTATAACCTGCATGTTCATATTTCTGAGAATTGCCTTAGATACATTTAGAAAGCTGTGTTACATGTCATAAGTTTAATTTGAAAGAGTAACTGCAGACAGAGAAGGCACACATGTAGTAGGATACTTAAGTCCCTCCAAACGACAGGACTGTGAGCAGCAGGTAACTCTGAAGTAGAGAGCACCTGCCTCTCCCCGATTGTAAGCTTTGCTGCTTATGATACTGTCTTTCTTCAGACCCTTCTACCCAAACAGTACTTATTAAGTAACAGTTCTTCATGACTTTTTAAATTACTTTCATTGGCACACCATTGTAGCTGCTGTGTTATTCCTTAAGACTGAGAGAATCAAACACGCATCTGCTTTCCTGCTTTAACAAAGAATGGAGTAGATACAAGGATATGTGGATGAAAATTGACATGCATTTTTAGGCAATACCTTTTTAAACATAATTCTTCCTCTCTTTGCATTTTCCCTGTGAATAAACACCAAATGAGCATGGCTTTGCAACCATGGACAACATTCAGTGAATGCGCTGCAAATCTGACTTCAACATTTTCATACAAATCTCACACAAACCCTTAGGAGTAAAGATTTACAGAACACTGGTGCTGGATTTGGCCCCAAGACATTAGTTCATCAGTATTTAAAGATTTATGCAATAAAGTCTTAGGAGTACTTATGTGCTGAAGTCATAACTCTGAGGACACATTCATCCTTCAGGTAGCTGAGAGCCTCAATTAACTGTGGCTCAGAAAATAGAATATCGACTGTACTGAAGTGTGGAATAGTTCCAGCAGATTGATTAATCAAGCTCTACAATGAAACTAAAAGCATGCCACAGACAGATGTCTCCAAATACAGACTTGATGTCCATTTCTCACTCTTAGTGCTTTCAGGATAGATCTGGAGCCCTGGGATTTTGGTCAGTTCTGAATGTATTAATCATCTGGGTTTGCTACTTCTCTCTCTGGACTCCATCTCCATCAGGATGCACGTCATCTCTCTCCCTCTGAGTTCTACTCACACCATCACGTATTGAGAGCAAAACACAGCCGATTTCCAATCTGCATTTCCCTCTCATTTTGGTCTCTAGCTCCTTTCCCTTAGAGGGCACATCGCTTCCCTGCCACTCCTTATTCCCTTGCCCGGTTCACTCTGTACCTGCTGGCAGCCTCTGATCCCTGCCTATCTTTCAAATCTGTTTCAAAGAGAATTGGGATACAGTAAAAAAGAATGACGACAAAAGGAGATTAAATTAATCCAATTACCAGACTAAGCCAAAGGGATGGGGAAGTGTAGTTCTTACCGGTAATGCCTGTGTGGGCTGCCCAGAAGGCACCATTTCACAATGGGAAGGAGAAAAGTAGGGTTTTCTTGAGGGGGGGGGAGCTTTTCAGAGAACAAAGTGGAAACTTGAAGACATTGTTACTTTAAAGAATAGTTTTCTGACTAATGTGATCTCATGAATGGCAGAAGTGCAGAAAGCTGAGATTTCCCATGCCTTGCCTCACACACAGCATCATGTTACTCAAACACACCTTAGCCCACAGTGACCACCTGCTCCAACCTAAGAACAAATTAAAGCAGCAGCTATTTACTTACAGTGACTAAGAAGGATGCTTCCTATGTTCCTGACAGAAGTTCAGGCCACTCAAGACTCAAGTAAGCAGCAGACTTGCAAGATAAATCTGTGCAAAATGACCAAGTCCAAACTCAGCATCTAGAAGCATCATCCCCAAATCTCCCCAGCATCTCTTTTGGGTAGGATCATGCCCTTCTCCAAGCCTACAGCTAGAAGACTCCTATGCCCTACCTGCTGCCCTCTCCTGTTTGGAAAAGCTGCCCCAAGTCCCCAGCATTTGCTGATAGAGAGCTACAGCTCTCAAACAAGCAAGTGTCCAGCAAGGGCCAAAATGCCCCTGAAGCGACCCCAGTGCAAGGCAGAGACTTTGAAGACAGGACCCCACTGTCGGAGCAGGCAGAGCTTCCCACTAACACTGCAGAGGAGGGGGCCAGCACTATGGAAGGTCTGCCCCAAGAAGATGGCATGTCCAGGGGGGTACAACCTGCCCTGAGAATCCGTATCAGCCGTCCTCAAGTTTTAGGTGCTCAATTGCTGGATTCACCATTACCGTAACCTGGGCAGTAAGTCCAGGTTGACTTCGTTCTCCACAGGTGGAGCAGAATTGAGTTCTTAGAACACATTTTTCAAGAGCTGCCACAAGTTTACAGACCATGACATCAGGCTTGAGGTCTGAGTGCTCATAGTTCCCTGACGGACAACTGCCTGCCTGACTTGTATGCTCCTGCAAGCTGGGACCCTTCATTTCAAACCGGCCATTTGAGTACACTGGCAGTCAAAATTCACGGCTGTTTTTGAAAGCTTGAGCTTAACATGTTGTATTAGCTGACTGAAGCAAATCTGACATTCAAAGAGCATAATGCACATCACGGCTTACCAGGGAAAAGCAACCCAAAACAGACTGATGAACGGAGAGAGCGAATTTACCCTGAGAACATGCTGAGAGTTTACAAGATTTTGCCATAGCCAGTATCTTTTGCACTGTCACTAGAGAGCCAACAGACGTAAAGAAGAGACAACATTAAGGTCAAGACATTATGTCTCGCTCATCTTACGTGGTTTCTTAAAGCTGTTTGTAAATTCAGACAGTTGTGGTTTTTTTGAAAACTTTTTTTTTCTTCTTAGCAAATGCTCCCATCTTCTTTCCAAAGCAAAATACACCTGTCTACTCCAACACTACAATAATAAATTGATTTGGACCACTCTCAGAGGTCAGTATCAATAACAGGAACAAATAAATATGCTTAGCCTAGCTCTTCTGAACAAACTGCAGTAACAAGCCAGAATCAGCATGCAATGGAGGAAAGCCAGGTTTGGAAAAAAAAAAAAAAGAGAAAAAATCCAAACACATTTCACATTGAAAATGAAGCTTGTCAGACAAAAACATTATGATCAAGGCAGTAAAGTAAGAGTATCTAAAATCTTAGCCTGCTAATACCCTGACACAATCCAAGTCACTTAAATCTGTGAAGAACAGCAACGTGTGTAAGAAATACATACACATAAAAAAAAAAAAATTAGAACTGTTGACAGATCCAAGGCAGTCCCTCCTAGTTTGCTGGAGGTAAAGCTCAAAGCAGCATTTCAGAAAGCTAGCTGCTTCTTTTACTGGAAATTCATGCTGCATATACACAACTGTAATGAACTATTTCTCTCTCCTTGTATTACTCTTCCCTAGTGCACAACCCTTTATGAACTCCCAGCATTCAACTGATAGCAGATAACTGAATGGTGTACACACCTGCAGCGAGCAGCTACAGCCACTGTTCATCTAGGAGGAACAGAACTGCTGTGGACCATAAGGAGACCTCGCATCTTGGATCTAAACTGAGTTAGGTTTAAACCTTGCAAGCAGAAGACACCACATAAAGACAGACGAAACAGGAGGGAGCGCACTTAAGTGCTCTCAGAAACACAGCTCGAGATTGTCATAGAAAGTTTTCTCCTCTCTTTCCCCTTTTGGAAGTCTCTTGATGGCCATTTTACAGAAAATTTTTCCTCCTCAATATATAGTTTCCGTCCTAAGATAAACTACCGCTGAGATGTGAAAGAACTAGGTCTTCCAAGCGCTATCTGCTATTTGCCAGACTGTGATTCCTCAAGTCTCCTCCTACCATCCCTGGAGGAGAAAATTTGAGCAGTCTCAGATTGCTAAATTACTCTTTTTCACCAAAGGAATCCCTGTGGAGCAAGCCTCCAAGATGGCAGCTACCTCATCTTCTTAATTTCAAGTTCACACAGGTCCTCAGAGGTAGAAAAGTCCTGGAAAGGAAGCGCAGAAGAAGATAAATCTCAGAACCCTACTAACCACCTCATCATGTCTGACAGGATCCTCAAGTAGGCAACCGTACCTACAGCTGGGAAAGGCAGCTCCTCTGAGCAGTTTTGCAGGTTCTCCCATTAGTGCCCACCAATTAGTGTGCTGTGGGATTAATCATCCCATCACTAGCTTGCAAAGTACGTAATCAGCTGTAGAAATATACTGTATGGGTAAATAAATTAGTGGTAAGTTTTGTACTGTATTGTTCAGGTTTATTTCAACTCGGAAAAACCAACTGTGCTGGTGTGCTCTCCCCTGGCCCCCAGCCTGACCTTTATCTCCCATAACCCTGCCCAAACAATAACCACCCACGGTGGTCATAAAGGGTGCATCTAGTCACGATGGCTGTATCTGGCTCAAAGTGGGTTTGGGGAGACAGATAACACCACAATAGCCAAGGGCGAACTTGAGCAATGCTGGTACTGTGGTCGATACACAGATATGACTAAAAGTCAATCATCTCGCCCCCATAAATAGCAAACAGCCCAAGAGCCCTTCGAGCTCCTTTGCACAGCAACCAGCCACGTGCTAGGATCTCCCCTTGAGTAGGGACACCTCTCAAGGTTACTTCTTGAGATTCAGAGATTCCTTGCCACAACAGATCATCGGTAGGTGGTTTATAGTATGCTAAACTTTGAGATCTTAACTAAGCGATATAAGGGATCAATTGTGCAGATGTAACCCTTTAGACAATCCGTTGACCAAGTGTGCGACTAAGATTGGATCCAGCTGCACCCAGACTGGTCTTTGAGGAGGAGTTCAGAAAGCAAGGGGGTCCTTTCTGAACCTCATGACTCAACGGGAAGGTCCTCCTGGCAGTTCTGTCTGATCCTGTCCATTATGCAGTAAATAACCAAGTGCGCCCTGCTATCAAATCTTAAAACACTGTTGCATTTACTACCAAACTTTGTTAAATCCCTGTTTTATATCAATAAATGTATTGCTGCTTCTCTCTACGAGTGAAGTGCATCACTCCATCTGCAACAACAAGAAGCAACCTGTAAGCACATCACTCGGGTAAATCTGTCTTCATAGATCAGTCAAATTTCTCTGTCCTGAAAAACAAGTCAACAAAATCTTAGGTTTTAGGGCTGAGTTCCTACACAGCAGACATACCCCTCCACTGTATTGGGTATGTACTTCCTATTTATACCTTTCCAAAAGGACACTTATAGTGCTGTTATTTCCTCAAGGTATCAGGAAGCTTAGCATTCAGGTTACAACTGCAAATACACCATCTTCGTGTTTTACACACACTTTCCATTTTTTTCTCTTTTGTAAAGCTGAAATCTAACATAAACCTCTAATGTTTAGCAGTTTGTGACACTCTCAAGTCAGACTCATTCACCTGATTATATGCTGTGTGTCCCAAGAAGGGAGCACCAGAGCTTTCCCATGGGGAACGTGACTGAAACTCTCAGCCTTCCAAAAGGTGGTAAGCTGAACACTCAGGAACTCTTTTAAATAAAGCAGTGACTCAACAGTTGTGCCCCATGTGCAGAACTGGTATTTGCCAGGCTATTTCTGACTGCCGTTGAAGGAAGCCTCTTATCTCTTCAGACATTAATTTCTTAACTCCAAATTGGTCCGTAAGCTTTTACTGCTGCGTCCAAGAGCTCCCTCCTTTTCCAATCAGTCAGCTTATGAAGGTACAATCCCAGGAGCTTTTCCCAGCACTGTTCTTCCAACTGAAATATGTGCTGCCAGCTGCAGCTTCATGCACTCCAGCTCATGAGCCAAGGAGCTGGGTTGTGAGGATGCACTGCATCTCCTCTGACTACAGCTGGTAGCACCTTGGTTCTTTTCTAATGCTTTCTGAGCTTCTTACTGCCTCTCTCCCAAATCATAGAACTGGACTGTTCTCTCACGCTCTAATTTGGACCGGACCACAGATATCTACTTTAACTAAGGCAAATCAACCCATTACACCTACATAATTTTTAATTCTATCTACAGACATATAGATACATAAAGATACGCAGACACGTTCAAATGTTGCCCTTATTGGTTTGCCTATTTGCCCTTTCTTCTCCTCTATTTGAAGGGGATGGATTTTTTTTCCCACTCCCTATAATTGCTGCTTCTGACTGGGTTCACTTTTATGCTGAGATGATCTTTTACAAACACTACTGATGGCTTCAGAATTCCTACCTGCAGCCTGCCAACCATTTATTGCAGCTCCAGGCATGCTCCAAAAGTAGATCCATTTAATATTATGTTTATACCCTTCTTCCACATTTCCTTTTGTGACTGCACTGTGTCCAAACAATCATGCTCTATTGAAGTGTCTCCCCAGTACAATCAACAAACAGATTCATTGCTCCAATACAGGAAAGCATTTTCAAAACTTGCCTATATTTAATAGTCAACAGAAGTGTAAGACTTTAGGAACCTAAAGACAGAGAAGTCTGTATGTATGTGCAGAGTTATGCTTCAGTTGCTTCTGAATGCCTGGAGTCCAGGAGCTCATCTTCCATAGCACAAGATAGCCCAGATCACGGAATAAAGCAATACCACAGCTTCAGACTGCCTTTCAGATCTGGCAGTTTATGGCTGTGGCACGTGCTGAGATCCTGCTCACATTCAAACCCTTTTCCCACATCTTTTCTACACTCTCAGCCTTCTGAAAAATTCTCAACCATCTCTTGTGAGTAGCAGCAAACATGTATCTGCTTCAGGAGTCGTGGAATTTAACTGCATCATGTTAATACCACCATGCTAAACATCTGAAAAGGGAATTAAGCCTCCACCTTACAAAAGAAAATCCTTAAGAACTACTAACTCTAATCCTAAACTCAGCAAGGATGTAAAAATACTACTCGCCTCTTCATGCTATCAGCTGTCAATCTGCACAGAAGACATTTTGCACTCTCTGCTGCAGAAAGACAGAACAGTCACAAAAGGCTAAAGCACAATGATAAACCAGCTTGGCTGGGAACCTTAGTGGGGCTGCAAAATCTTACTTCTTTGCTCAGATCAGAGACAGAAACCCGATACTCAACTTCAAACAGCTTCAAGCCTCAAGATGGCCCGAGTATCTGAAATTTATTGCCCCCCTCCACTCCCCTGCAACATCAGCTGACCCAGCAAAACGTATTACCTCTCCTTCAAAAACCATATTGCACTCACGCTTGAAAGAGAAGGGAATGCTGAGCTGAACGTTCTTCACCAGGTTTCCAGAAGAGGCTTATTTTCAAAGTCTCATGGCAGCCTAGAGGCCAAATCCTATGATACACAGGACACTCCCAGCTGCAACACTGAAGAGATGCTATCTACCATGCTATGTGCTACAGAGCCATTTATGCCAGACGGGAACGCGTAAGAGGAAGTGGTAAGACCATGACTTCCCATCCACAAAGTTCAGTTCGTTCTTGACGCCTCCCATAATTAGGGGTTTTTCTTCTGGCAAGTACCAAGGCTCCACTAATTTCTGTCAATTTGTCAGAGGAAGCTTAGCTCACTCTGCACCTGGTCAGAAGGACTTGGTTTCCCCCTAGGGCCTGGTAAGCACAACCAGAAAAGAAAACCACCACGGCTGTGCCGTCGTCTGCAGCACGGAGGCCAGCCTGCCATCCTGGGGGCTCACGCAGCAGCAGAGGCCTTTTAATGGAAGGACAATTCAACTGGCTTCTTTCCACTGCGCCGTAACCTAAGGCTTTACCCAGCTACCATGTAATTGCCCTTTTGTATTTAGACAGAATGGCCTTGGCCGGGGGTGACAAGAGTGTCCTGCCCAGTTAAAGACCGGCCACAGAGCTCCCAAACAAGGCAGGGCTTTCCCAGGGTCACACTATTTTCTGCCAGGGACTTTCTACCCAGCTCTTCATTTGCAGTGCCTTTAACTCCTGACTTCTGTTTTCAGCTTTTATTTTGCCATCTCCTGAAGATAAAAGTTTAAAGATATACTCTAAGAAACTGTTTGGATTTTTAGGAGGTTGTTAGTTAAGCAGTGAGGAGCCGATCCCTCCTTTGTGCAGGCACCGAGCTCTCACTGACTGAAATGCACCTCTGACAGGGACTTATTCTTTGAGATTCAGCCTCTGGTAATCTGCCTTACACTATTACTGCAACGGGCGACAAATTAATTATTTGCACGGTTTTACTAGCTTTCGAATTTCATATAAACATTTCTCTCCACACACACAGAGGCCGAAATTCATTCATGAATTTCAGGCACTTAACGAAAGGTACAAGCTTTCGTTACAAGTTTCATCTCCACAGGCTCCTATTTGTAGTTAACTAGAGCCTGAGAAGGCACCTAAATGTGGACACATTCTGGAGACAGTAGAGTTTGAGCATTCCTGATGCTACTATTCCTGCATCTTTCCAGTAGCTACTTAGTGGTGCTTAAAGCATGTACAACACTGATTTATCCACCTCAGTTAAATACCTGAGGTTACACAGGGTAATTTCAGGTCTTATCAAACAAGAAGAACTTTTCTTTATCTTGTTTTCCTTTTGGGCAACAACAGATACCTCACGCCTCCGGGCAAAGGGCCAGCTGAACAAAGATGCCAGTTCTTGTCTGTGTATTGGGAACTGTCTTGTGATAAGACTAGGAAAGAATTCCTCGGTTTTAAGTAAAACAGTTTGATACTGTTAACACTGGCCACCAAAAATAAAAAACAAAAAAAACACGCTCCAAAAACCCCAAACTCTTTTTAAACCATCTTTAAAATCTGTTCAACAAATAGAGCATCAGGTGACCCATAGCAAATGGAACCAGAGAGGCACCATATGTTATCTTGTCCCTGCTTATGTAAAATGCTTAAGAGCTGTCATTTTTGCTCCTGAATCATGCATCTACTATTGACGGTCCTGGAGGCACACGTTCCGGTCAGCTTGTCCATTCCTTTCTAGAGGTACTCAAACCTGCAGCACATAAGAACTTCTAAGATAATCACTAGGTACCTAAGCGATACACTTCTTGGTAGGATGAGTAAGAATTTAAGTCTTTATTTCCCACCATGAGTAAAACAACCTAAATATGCTTCCATTATATAACTAGTCTTGATACATCCAAAAACAAACCCATCAAACTACACATAGGCTCAACAGCACTTCCAGGACTTTGCACGAGAGCTCATAGCAATGCCAATGTGTTCCAAATAGATACCTTGATATTTTTCACGTGTGCTCTTTGTGCATAGGCACGTACTAACTTAGAACTTGTATATACAATGCAGCTGACCAACTTGCTTCGCTATTATCTTCATTGTGTCTCAGAGTTCCCACAGCTGTAAAGACATGCAAAGTTAACTTAAATGCTACATAGGCAAAATTAACTTTTAAACCAAAGTGCCTCAGCCGAGGTGGACGTGCATGGGTGGAACACAAACCCAAGTTGTTCTAGCAATGCAAATCTGTTCCTGGAAAGAACTAGATGGTGACTTCTGCTATCTCACGCTGCTAATACTTTCTTGGATATTTGACTTTATGCCTAAATCCCTCTTCAGAGTCACCTGCACTTAGATACGCTGACAGCAGAGTACTACGTATTAAGTTTTCCACTGCATCCACAATAGTGGCAGGTCTTCCTTCTCCGACTAGGTCTATGATGATCAGCCTATAAGCACAGGGAGCACCTTCTGATGCCTGGAAGTGGCCCCCATTCAGCAGCCTTCCCTCACCATCTTCCCCAGTGGATCTATGGCGTGTAAAGAATTCCAAGAGTCCGGCTAAGAGCAGACTCGGGAATTGGACTGGACATCAGACAACACTGCCAAAATGTGAAGTTCTTCTGCAGAGCTGCACAAATACTTGGCACTTAAAAAGCAGTGGATGCTGGAGATCACCCCAACACTTCTCATCCTGGGAGTACCAAAACTAAAGTCCTATCTAGAATACAGGAGCTCTCTCAGAGCAGTTCTAAAAGGCACTGAAATTTCTACAACAAAGACTGAAAAAAGGAGAGGAACAAGTAGCAGCCAGGACCCAGAGGAAAAAGCAAAAGGACCTTCCTAAGCCAATGCTGAGGTGGATGGATACATGAACGGGGTTGCTAAGCAGCTGTGCTGCCTCATGAAGTAATATGCAAACGGATGCAAGTCTTGTAGTGAACTATCCTGGCCCTAAAAAGAGACAAGGGGGGCCAAATAGTGCAGCACATTAACACAGAACTGATGAAACCTCTGCTTTATTACCAAGTTTTCTATGGTCTGCAACATGACCTTGGATGAGTCACTCCACTTCTCTGTGCCTCTGTCTGCCATCTGCCTAATTAGACCAAACTATTTGTTGTGAGGGCTGCATCTAACTACAGATGAGTTTGGCAGGTAGCACAACTGGTTATCCATACTGCCAAAAGGCATCCAGCAAAACTGGAACACGGAGAGCAACTGTGGCCAGTCACTCGCAGCAGCACTGGGTTCAGATGGAGTCAAAAAAGGCTGCAGGAGGAGGAGGCTCTCAGCACCAGCCTCGTTTGCTCAGTCATCTGTGTCACATATGCATTCCCAAGTTCACCAAAGCATTTGTTTCAGGCAGCCTGAAGGTGTATCTCTAAGCCAGATACAAGCATTTGTCTTTAACAGCATATTCAATAAGCTTCTCTCTACAGCACTTAAGAGTGAGTAATTAAGGAAAATACTACTGCCGTAGAGCTTCTCATTAGCAACCTAATTAGCCTTCTGAAAATAATTAACATTCCTTTCTATAAAGGGAACAGATGACCCATTACATCCATCAGACAAGCAAAACAAATAACAAAGGTAAGGGAGATTTGCTTAGAGAGACAGCAAGAGAAGCATCCAGCAGCAGTACCAGAAAACAGGAAGAAGACAAGGCACAAATGCCTGTGACTCCCAAAGACTGGACTGTGCAGGTGGGTGTGCAGGACTCCCTAACCCTCTGATGTGTGCATCTAGAATTCACATTGAGCACCTTCTTTCCTCTGTGACTCCACTGATAATCCATCAGCTGAGATGCTAAAAAATTCTGCACTCCAACTTACTTTGAAAGTGAGATTTAAAGGCTCTCAAATTCAACGACTCAGTCATAAGCAGCTCTCTTCATATGCAAAAATTCCCCAAAGGTGTTTTGGCTATTAAAACACTCTCAAAATGCCCATTAAAATAAACTGTGGTTTAATGTCACGTGCAGCCCATTTCTGTGGCCTAGAAGTGAGGCAATGGCCATGAACAGCAAGAAGTACACCTCTCCAAGTTTCACAGCATGGTGCTCTGATCAGTTAGCACACCCCGAAAGAGTTAGGCACAGGTTTCTTGATCAGTGCATGTTCCAAATCAGTGTGGGTGAGCAGAGAGTCGCAGGCATCAGTGTTGTGGGATGTGTGTGTATGTACAGATGAGAGAAAGCAAAGGATACACGTCAACCTATCACTGCCTGGTGTGCAGCAAGAACCATGGCATTACGACAGTTTGATGCACTGTTGAAGTGTAAGATAGCAGATAAAGGAGAAATAAGCCATAATGGAGCTGAATTTCCCGACATCCACATATCTGGGTAACATAGCAAGCAAAACTCATGAACATGCAGTTGCATTTTCAGACATTTCCATGTTTGATGTACGTTTACATTTCCCTGGCAGGAGAACCGAATACTCATAGCCTTCAAATGTGACTGCAGTGAGGGCGAATCTCAACCCTACAAAAGCTTCCACAGCTACATCGCTATGGAAACCACAAATCCACCGCCTGCTCTGTTTGTCTACTTCTTTCACCGATTTAAAGTGGAAGTGTTCTTCCACTTCATCGTTTCCTCACTTCTGTCAAGACCACAGGAGGACAAACACATTTTACCTGCTTCAGGACAAACCCTTTCTTCCTTGAGAGCCCCTTTTGTTAAACCTGCCCCACCCCTCAACCCAGCTGGACAATCTGTCCCCCAGGAGGCTTCCACCACTTCTTTCAGTAAGGACTCAAACACAGTCTGGGATTTTATCTTAGCCTCCATAGCTTCCCTAGGCTTCTGGACTGGGACAGCTCCAAAGGTAGCTCACTCTAGGCCAAATCCAGGTAGCTGGCATAACGAGAAGCTGAAAACTGTTCTGGAAACAAGTCTTGTCTTGACTGAAATACCATTCACTTTCTTTCCTCAAAGCTTTTTAAGAACATTTGAAGAGCTCTCAAAACATGGTAGGGCACATTACAAGACAGCTGTAAATGCAAGGGTTAAACTTTCACTGTAAGAAGTCCATCATTTCTGCAGCAGTTGCTAGTTACAGACAGCTGTTCCCACACTAAAAGTCTGAGTATCTCTCAACAAAAGCCTAATAGCCAAGAGCAACTCAGGAAGATGCAGAAGGAAAATGGCTTAAAATGCTCAGAAGCCTGCAATATGGCATGCATGGCACAGCCCAGGTACGTAAAATGGCTGAAGGAATCTTCACACCAATCCGGAGGAGAGAGAAAAAAAAAAAAAAAAAAAAGAAAAAAAAGAGAGTAAAAACCCCTCCACATCCAAGTATGTGCATTTGTGCATTTTATGCTGAGGAACTGCCCCTGAACAAACCTTCAGCAGTGCCTTCTCTTACACTGGCCACCTCTTATCTGAGCTCAGCGCAGTTCATGGAAGAATCAGAGGAGAATTTGGTCTCTGCAGCCTCCTAAGTTCTCAGTGTGTCTCAACTTCAGCTGCCAATTGAGCACCATTACACAAACAAATGCCCACTAGTAAACAAGTTGAAAAAAACCTACGTATTTGACAGATGTTCCCAAATAGCCATTTAAATTCAACCCTCTCCACTGAAGCACTCTGCATGGAGAGAAGAATCCTGCCTGTGCTGAGGGAACTTTTAGCAGATGACACTTTGGCGTCTCAGCAAGACAGAGCTAGGAACAAACTGACATTCTATAAGTTCTTCAACAAATCCCAAAGCAATGCCACACAAAAGGTGCAGCCTCCCACCTCCCTTTTGCAAAATGGGCCAGAGCAGTCAGTGCTTCTATCTTGATCCTAACTCATTGCCCTCACCTCACAACTAGCTCCAGGCTGGCTTTACCAAACACATCCCAGGTTCCTTGGCGTTACAAGAGCTCCTACCAACAACAGCCCACAGTACAATCAAAGGTTACTTCTGCATCCTCAAGGATGCCAGAACAACAATGCACAAGCAGTTTCACGGAGGGCAAGCTGAACTGAGTGGTGATCACAGTCTGCAGGGTCGTATGGACGTGGTTTTGGAAGCAGACTGTCTGCTGGAGACGCGGACAGATATCCTGAACAGCCTGAGTGGATGGAACATACAGGAGGCATTGGAGGAATGAATAATTCATAGTCTTGTTCTGCTGCCAATGGATCTATGTTTTCTTGTGCCCATATGGAGTTCAGTTTTTGTTTTAACAGTAATAGGAGACGTCTGCACTTTCTTTGATGGTTCTTGAGGGCAGGTGATAAGCAGCGTTTGCTCTGCTCGCAGCAATAGTACCATACACCAGAGCGCTTGCCAGACACGGCTTTCTTCAGAAGTACTCACGGCTGCATCGTCGACAAAACGGCTGGACTCATTCCAAGGCTCAGTCCATCACCAGCAGCCTCCCCAGGAAGCTGCTGACACTTGCTCTGTCATAACCTTGCAGCACCGGTCTGGACTTTACTGCTCAGTCTATGACACTGACCAACTGAAGCCCCGTATTCAGATACACAACGAGCAGGATCGATCAGAGCTCAAGGCCGCAGCTGACCCTGCTTATCCACAGTTGGCATTGCCGCAATTAAGTCTATTGCTTTCCCTCAGCAGCTGACTGGGTCTGCTCCCTAGTCCCAGAGAGGCACAGGATCTATCAGAGCAAGAATACTTAAGAGAAGTGGGACAACAGAATACACTAGCATAGGATCTCTTGGCCATTACCACTAAGAGAGGGTAATGAGACCCCTGAGATGGGATAGGCAGGGAGAGGAAGATGCTACACAAATCTGAATTTCATATATGTAGCACCTACATATTCAAAGCGAGTTCCCAGTTAGAGATAAAGTACTGTGCACAACTTACCCATGAAACCTTATCCACAGTAGGGAAAAACAATACTGTAGCCTGAACTGCTGCAAGCTGTATCAGAGCACCTGTGCTTAACCTCCTTTTAGGGCACCTCACCACACACTGCAGACACACAGAGTGCTCTGAAGATGCTGCAGAGTCTGGAAACTGTTGTTCTGGTCCCACAATGTCCAGCCCATCTACCAGGATCAATATTAAGTTTCACTCCAGGATATAAATCACCCTTCCAATTTGATAGTATTTTACATCCACTCCGCAAGCGTAACAGACTGCCACAGATCTAGGAGAGCGAGCAAGATGAGCCTAAAAAGATTAGTAGAGTAACGCACTGGTGAATCAGATCCACAGACTGCACTGCTTGTTAGGGCCAGGAATAGATTCCTCATCATCCAACTCACACCTGTGCTTTTATCACCAGAGAGAGCAACCCTCTGCACTTTACCTACTGCTCTGGTTTAGCTCACAGATACTGTTCCACTGTCCTGATTGTTTTAAACTACCTAAGGTTATCAGAGTGTGAGGTTTTAAAGAGACAATAACACTGGAATAAGTTTGGCAATGTAAATTACGAGCAATCAGAACACTGTGACTCAAAGCAGACAGAAATCAAGGGCGAAGTGTACGAACGGTGATCTTTCTTACACTTCCAGAAAGCAACCTGCGGTTTGAACCAGTGGAAATAACTTCACATCTTGACCATCCTTTATGCATTCCACATATTTACATTTCAAAGGTCCCATCTAGACTGCAGTCAGTGCTGTACTCAGAGAACTGCTTTGGTTTTCTGGTCTACGAGGGGACCCCCGCTAGTCTCAACCTCCAGCCCCTTACCTTTTCCGGGGAGGAATCCTGAAGCTCTCCCACTTTTCGGTCAGTTCCTTGCTCACAGCATCCGCGGGTCAATCGGGTTGCCTCCAGCAGGTCCAAGCCGTTTCAGACACCAGCCGTTTTCGGACCAGGTGCGTGTGACCGACAGCTAATACACCAACCAGACAGCTTTCCTAAACCAAAGAAGCACAGTTGCAGCTTAGTGAAGTGCAGTACAAGACAGGCTTTAAACACTGGAAGAGCTCTACGTATGGATAGCTTAGCTCCGGTACATTGGGCCCTGGAGGACCTGACTTCTTCAGAGCCCCAGGCAGGCGCCTGTACCTGCTCCTCACCCAGGGAGGCTCCCTGGCAGCTGCCTCTCCTCTGGTGAGGCTGAGCCTTCTGTCTCTTCCCTGTCCTTCTGGATCCCAGCCACAGCAAACACACAGAGCAGCTTCACTGGAGCCAGTGACCAAAGGTTTCTCACTGCTACCATCTGAGCCAAGGGCTGGGTTAACACTTGAAGGGTCTACTAGAAAGCACTTTACTTCTATTTTCCTGGCCAATACCCCAGTTTTTGAAGCAAGCCTCACTGCTGACTCCTTTTCCTACCCATCCTCCCTCTCCTAAAGTCACCCCCATACCTTCTCCACCTCCTCTACTCCTCACTTCTCCAATCATCACATTTCTCCCTTCCCCACTCCGGGACAGAGCGTGGCCTTCGTAAGCAAGTCCTTGCCACTGCCACCCACGTGCCACCCCAGCCCGTTCCTGAGGGCACCGGCACTGCCTCTTCCCCTGGCTCCCGTGACCCAACTGCCTTTCACCTCCGTGTTGGGCTGCGTGACCCGAGAAAGCAGAGCCCATCAGCTTGGGCTATACTTCTCCTTCTCTTCGAGCGCTGACATTTAGGATGCCACGCTCCCGGTTTTCCCAGAAGTCGCACCTCGAGGTGCCAGCTCCAACACACAAATATCTAACATCGTATTGGCGTCAGCCTCACAGATCTTACACTCCGAGGGCTTGTCTACACATAGCATTTTTCTGGATTAGTTGCATGTGAAGAAGTTACAGAGCAAGAACATTTATGTGTCAGACTGTGTAACAAATGGTGTCTTCACATTATCCTCGTGAATCACAGAGATTTTGAGTACCAAAGTCCAACAGGAATTCCAGAGGCATGTTTTCCTTAAAAAACAAAATCAACCTACACTGTTTGTATTTAGATAACACTAAACAACAAAAACACTCCACTTAAAAATGCAGATTAAATAACTAATCCTCACCCAACAAAACCTTCCCACCAAGATTAACAGAGTGATGAATAGCATAAAACCACTAATTAAATCAATGTAACATGGGTATTACAGAGACACATTTAGCACCTTCTGCCCATGAACTGAGGCTTGCATCTATTGAGAGAAATAATTTAACAGCTAGGTATTTGTACATCAAATTGGGAAAGAACTCAGTCGTTAGCTGGCTCTGGTATAAATTATTCTAAAATGTATGTTCCTAAAAATTATTTGCATGTGTTCTATTTTCATTGTATGTATTTTGTCACAGTTGGATATAGATTTCTACTGAACTATTTATCAGATGCACACAAACAAAATTTTATAAAGCATTTCCCTAGAATCACAACACTGAGAACACTTTTCTTCACAGTTGGATCTATAATTTGCTTTGTAACGGAGTGAGGAACAAAACCACACAAAACAAGCAACTGCAGCATACTCCCAACTTCTTCACTGCACCAGTATGAACATTACAAAAGGCTTCAAGCCAACCCAACTTTAGGGCAACACAGTCCCGCTCAATTCAGCCCCTTCCCTGGCACCAGCACTCGGGGCCACCCACGGGGCATCACAGCAAGCGAGACCAAGGAACTCATCAGCCATTTCAGTGCTAACCCCAAAAAGCCCGTTGGTCCTCAGCCATATCACCTTCCTGATCTGCTTCATCAGCCTCTGCCCAGCAGGAAGAAGTTCCTTTTTCACAAAAATCTTCATTTCTGTGAACTCAAAGTGCTGAAGTAACCATTCCGTTAGTTACACGCGTATCTACGCTTGAAAGAAGGCACTGACAAAACTCTTCATTAGCAAAGACTGTGTTACAACGCACATGAGCGGGCAGGTAGAGCTGAAGATAAAGGTCTGACCTTAAAGCTCACATGATTAATACAATGCTTAAGCTGTTCAGAAAAGGGGATTTGTTTGTTTTTGTAGACAAATGAAGTTTCTGTATTGAAATACTTCTGATTAAAAAGGTGTAATGTTTGTAGGGGAAAAAACAAAAAGCCAACGACAGTGGTGTGAGCATTCAACTACATACACAGAAACAGTTAAAAATCTAAAATCCACAATTAGGCCCGATCCAGGCTTCCCAGTCACTGCTGTAAAACAGCACTTGTCCATGCTCTGAACATTCCTCTAACACAGACACCAACATTCCTGGTGTCAGCAGGTTGGAGACCACACGTTAGCATAATTTAGCAGCAGCATTCATCAAACAAGAATACAAAGAACAAGCAAACAAAAAACAAAACAAATTCCTAATCAGGAGCTGGTTACTTACGCGTTCCTTCAACTGTCTATTTTAGTACTTATGCTTCTTCATGATTTCAAAAGTGCTCCAAAAAAAGAAAGCTTGGGTCCGTGCATCTTTCCGATGATAAACTGTCCTACCAACAGAGTCGCAATGCTGTTCAGTGACTTATCTGGGATTCTCCTGGGAAGAAAGTGGCAAATTTGGAAACAGAAAGCAAGCACTTGTCTTTTGAGAAGCTCACCCTGCTCTGGCAAGACTTGCACAGAGGGTGATGCAGATTTCACTTTCTACTGAAGACCCACCATGCCTTGCCCTGCTGCCTTTCGAACCTACACACAGACCAGCTGGAATCTGAACATCTCTGAACCTGGTAGACAGAGTACAAAACATGGTAGGTGTGGCTGAATTTCCTTCCCAGAAGGACTGAATTACCCCAGAGAGATACCCAGGGCATGCATTGGTCTACAGTCCCCACCTCCTGAAAAAGAAGTGCGTTTCTTCTGGAACAACAACAAAATTGCAAAAACAACTTCGTAAGGCAAAAACCTGCAGGAAAACAAATGATCGCCAAGATTCAGTGCATCCTTCCCCAGATATCTCTAGGTCAGTCCCCTGTCTCTACTGAAAGCTTCTGGCGAAGCCTGGAGAACCACACTGGACCTCCAGAGTTTCAGATTTCTTTTAAAAGCCACACCACCACCCAACAGCAGAAGAGGCTTGGGCAGATGCCCACACCCCCACGCAACTACAGTATCTGCAAAAGCTTTTGTGGCCATTTATCGCCAAAAGCAGAAATGCCTTGAGAATAACTGCCAAGAGTCTTTATTTTTTGTTGCTGTTATCCTGCAATCTGTCTGTTACCAAAAAAAAAAAAAAAGCAAAGAAACCCACAAAAAAAAGGCAACAAAAAACAAAACAAAACTTGGGTTTCAAACAAACACACAATTAAATTCCCTCGTGCTGCTAGATCTGGCTTGTATTATCAGACTCTTACCTACTTTTTGTCCACGTACACTCTGCCCTGGTTATGTTCCTTCCACTTTGTTCCTGCTAAGGCAATGAAAACAAACCAGCTGGCTTTACATTCAGGTTTTTAAGGCATTATCATGGCTCTCAACATTTTGAGGCCAACTGACCACAGTGAGCTCTTAAGATTTCTCACACCTTGACACATATCCCTGCCATCTACATTTTAACATTAATCTCTTGCCCATTTTCTTATTTTTCATGTCCCAAGGATGGGCTACAGACTACTTTCCGTAAGCTGGTGAACCATCAAAGACTCACAGACCCACATGGTTATTTTCTTATATACATTTACATATACTTCATTATTCTAAAGAGCTCATCTAGCTTTTTTTTCCCTCCTGTCGATTTCAGGTTCTGTGAATACATTTCTCTATAAATCTGACCTTGCAATATGGCAGGGTAAGCAGGAGGTGAGTTAAAAAGGAGCAACTCTTACAAAACTCCACCTACACTTACTTTATGAAGAAGTACAGAACACATGTTACATCATGAAAGGAAATTCATTGGCTTTTTGGTAATTGAAGGCAGGGTACCGTTGCCTAGCAACTTATCTGATTACCATTTTTTCAAGTATCACATGCACACTTAGATATGTTGCATAATAATGTCTCACTTTTATGCTGCCTAACCCAATGGAAAAAAAAAGGGGGGGGGGTTACAAAAATTAATGCCTTTAGTCTTTTTTCTGGCAAAGGAGAAAGTAGAAGATAGTAGCTCAAAAACAGGTTGAAATATTATTATTCCTGAATTTTATTTCTGCCTTTTCCTGGCTTGCTGAATGTGCTTACACAAGCATTTTATTTTATCTACTTGTCTGCAAAATGACACTAATAATACCAGCCTCACAGAGACACACTGAAAATTCATTAAGAACAGAGAGATTCTCAGATGAAAGATGCAGTGGAATTGCTGGTGTTAGCACTTACAGCTTTTTAGTACTCCAAATGCTGCTAAGCTCTGGTCCAAAGCGTAGCAAATTTTAATCATTGTCATGACATTGTCCAGTCCTTGTTTCTCAAACAAGGATCTCAAACCACAAAAACTACATTTCTCCCATCAGAATGTGACAGTTTCCTGTCTTCTGTATCTGACAAAGCTGGGAACAGAAAAAGGAAAACAAAAAAGCACACACCCCTTGCACCCCAGACACACGGTAGCATACCCCCACTTGAAACTGGAGCATTACTGCAGTGCTTGGAGCTTGTACCATGAAAATCAGAGGTGAATCAGAACACGTGCATACGTGACATTTTTAGACAGCAACATGCTGTACGCACTGATCTGCTCTTTGAAACGCTAATTACATTCTAGCTAATCTATGAAAGAATTAAGTGTTCAGTTGCCTTTATGGTGAGCAGTAATACCTGATAATACGAGCATTAAACTGAGGCATTTTTTCCAAAGGGATAAAATTATCTAACAGGATAAGTTGACTTTTTGCACATCCACAAGTTATATGCTAATATAATATAATATACTGCCTACTTTATACATGCACCTGAGTCTCCCATTGCACAGAACACGCTCAGCTGCCCAGAGCACCCTCGATACCGTGCAAGCCTCTGTCAGCTGAAGTGACTGAAGCTGATGTTTTGGAAACTCAGTATCTCATCTCCATGGTAAAGCATCAACCGGCAAAAGAAAACTGAAAGCAACAACAGCCAAGCTCTATCATTGCTAAGGAATCGTGACATTACCTTCACGGCGGCTCCTCTCTTCCTGGTAGACATCAGAGCATTTTTATAAACTCTGCCCTACATCCCGCAGCTCTCGTGCAAGACCACTTCCAATTAGAAGCTTAATTGCAAGATCTGCCTAGGAAAGAACTGCTGGATCAAAATAAACCGAATCACATGGTATCTATCATGCCACTAGGGGAAACCATATACACATCTTGAAAACACCAGAAATCACAAAAAGAAATAACTCTCCCTCTAGAACTTACTGGAAGCATCCTTACCATAAACCTCCGCTGACACAAAATACAAAGAAAATACGCGGGCCAAAGAGTGCCCCGTGGATTAAGCAAGCCCGGCTTGGCTAGTTTGGTCGGCGGGAGAGGAAAACAGCCACGTACACCACTATGCTCAGGCACTCTCTGCAGCAAGCAGCGAGAAACCACTCCACTTAGAGCTCTGCACAGACACAGTCCCAGACACAGCTTCTCAGCCCAGATTAGGCTGGTGGAGCCAAATGAGTTTGACTGTCTTCAGGGTGGAAAAAAAAACCCACAAGACAGACTCCCCGTCCCCAGAAGGCACTTAGCAGTACACACAGCACTATGCCACAGCTACCCAACGCGAAAGAGAGAGCTTCCTCCTTCAGAAATACTTTGTTGTCTCCTTCACGCTCCCGGCAGAGTCAAGAAGGGGACAGAAAGACGCTTTGCAGAAGTCCTTCACACAGTCTCCCTTCAATACACGGCACACCTGAGAGCAAAGATCCAGCAAGGAAGGAGTCAAACAGCAGCTTCACCACTCTGTGCTATCAACACTTACCTAATGACTACTAATGCTTGGATCTTATGCAATGAAGGCAGGACAGCAAGCACTTGTGGTCGGGAAGATTCCCCCCAGTTGTCTAATCCAGCTTTGCCAGAAGCCTGTGAGGGCGGGGGAGCTTTGAAATAAGGTTGTGGCAAACTCTCGTGCGCTGACACTAACAAAAATCCAGAATAAAAGAAAGGGTAACATAAAACGCTTCTCTCTTTTATACAATGATTAGATACCTCAGAACTAGTAACCGATAGGTATTCTCATTCAGATATGCCCACAAACAAATCTCTACAGCAGTCTGCCTTTATTTAGCCTCTAAGGCCATGTTAAAGAGCAGCGTGCACCTGCAAATACATGTGGTTTACACTTGCTGTAGCTGGGCTGCGAGGTGCACAGGCTCTGGCTGGCACTAGGCATTATTGGGTGTATCATTTACAACCAGGAATGTAGCACTCTGACTAACCAGAAAGAGCACGTTGTTCCCAATTGGCACAGCTGTTGGTAATCTGCTCCTGCGGAGCCAAAGCCTTTGCCCAGCCTGGCTTTCTTTCAGGACTCTTTCTGGTTGCCTGCACAACCACCTTACCCAGGAGCTCAGAAACCATCTGGATACTCCCCCCTCACGTACCGTCACGAAACGTGACGAGCAGACCAGTTTATTTCTGACGTACAAGGCGAAACAACCCTCGGCTCCCCCACCCAGTCTGTACCGAGCCGGCAGAGCTAAGAGCAACCAACGCGGTCAGGAGATAAAAGTCACCAGAGAATACCCAAATACATACAGGAAGCGGATCTGAGAAGTAAAAGGGGATCGTTTACAAACCCACACCAGCAAGCCACAGGCAGAGAATACCTTCTATGTTAGAAAACATTAGCGACCTAGAAGATCAATCTTTCAGAAAAAAGCACGGAAAAATACCACACCTCATCTTTCACAGCAGGCACATTTTATTTGGGAAGAGAACTCCCACTTGTATTGTTCAACTTCACGTCTTTCCCCCCAGATCCAACCCAGGACCACCTTTGTTGGACACTGCTTCATTTGCAGCTACAGAGGAACAGGCAGGACAGAAGGGACCACACAGAAGTTTGCTCAGGTGCCATTTCCCCATCTGAAGGTCACGGCTCTGGCATCTGAAAGCTTACCAAGATACTGCAACTGCCCGTGGAGGTGGGCAGTGCTTCCCACAGAAGGAAGGTGAGGAGTGGGAACAGAGGTTTTTCCTGCCTCCTGCCAGCAAACAATTTCTCTGAGTAATTGACCCATTTTGAACAGAATAATTAGCCCTAGGGAATGAAGCACTGCTGCCCTTTAATTAGTCATGTTGTTACCTCTCCTGTCTTACCACGTAATAGCAGGCTGCCTAAGACTCAAAAAAGAAACAAAACAAAACAACTTAATTTCATTTTCTTAAACACAGCATTTATTAAAGGCAATCTAGAAACAAAGAATGCTAAGGTACAATTGCCAACAATAAAATTTTCCATTATTTCTGTGATTTCATCATCAGAACAAGCAGGTCTTACTCATGCCACTACCCTTTAAACCACCTCAGTATATTAGGCTTCTCATTTTTAGGAGCTTTTTCAGGATACTTACCCTTCATGTTCCACGAGGAAAAACTTTTTTCCACTGTCAGAAAGTTTAAGAACAGAAAGGATTTGGTTGGACTTGATGATCTTAAAGATCTTTTCCAACATAAATGACTCTATGACTCTTTGCCTAAAAATCTAGTAAAACCTCTTGCATATCACAATTTCTTAAAATCACAATTTCTTCTTGCAGTTTCTTGCAACAGAGCTCAGTAACTTGGATAAGGACAGAAGTCCTTTAGTCTAAGGAGATTAGATTTGCATACCATGAACAAAGAGCACAAGAAACCACGCCACAGCCAGCGTGGCATCTCCAAAACTGGCAAAGGACCGTTTCAATGAGTCTCACACAGATGACCCTTAGTGCCCAATCCCAAGCTGAGGAAAAAGAAAAGCTACCACAGAGTTTGGGGCCAGACTTTGTAACTAAAATTCTAAGGACACAAACAAGACTTACCATCAAAGCACATGACGACAGCAAAAAGATGGGGGGGTTCCCCCCTACCCCCTTGCAGGAGGAGTGCACAGTCACCTCTCCCTCTCCCCGACTGCCCCCAGACCACCTCCTTCCTGGCATGCTCTGCCCTGTATTGTGGCTCTTTTCTAATGCATCAGAGGAAGGCAGAAAACTAAATTCATCTGGCTAATGACGCCACCAGAGGAAATACCCTTCCTGGACACAATGCAGTGACTGCCAGCAACCCTGAAGCACTTCAGGGCCCAGTAATGTCATTGTCTTAACCCAACGTGCAGGCATTACAAGCACATTTAGGACACTGCAAAACAACTCCTCATCTTCAGAGCTCTTGATGTGTGGGAGTAAGTAGATCCACAAATTACAAGGCCAAAGGGGTCCCTACATCTCCACTGCTTGGGATTCCTCCAAGATGCTGAATCAAAGTACAGATCAGAAAAAAACCAAACCAAAACAAAAAACCTCTCAATTTAAACGCTCCAAACACTGTTGAGTCCATCACCTTACCAAAAACCTCTTCGTCTTACACTCCAAGTCAGGAACCTGCATCTTCCTTCAAGGTTAAATTTGCCTTTCACTGCTCGGCACCACATCACGTTATGACACTGTCAGCAAAACCACAGAGTCCTCACTATCAGGTGCCATTTCCTTACGCAGAGATGTAGGTTACTCTCAACCCACACGATGGGATAAGCTATCCACAACTCTTGTTTTAGCCCCCTCTTGACCATTTCTGCAAACCACCATGGGATGTTGCCACAAGAATGCCAAGGTTTGAACTTTCCCGATGAAGCAGCTCTTTTTCTGCCTTCTCCGTCACCCCTCAGTAGAGTGGGAAGAGCAACACTGACCAAGGCTGGGGACCTGCTGCCAGAGCCTTGGCAGGGGGACATTTCGCAGCCACAAGCAGTACTACCTCAACACCTGCTTGCCCCTTCCACCAGAAGGTTTCCCTTCCACCAGACTGTACTACGTTCTTTTTCAATACCCCTGTGGTCAGCGGACCTCAAAATGTTTCACGGACATTCAATAAGCTGCTTTTAACACTTCTGCTGACCTTTGTTTAGGAAGCTGCTCCAGCTACTAGTTAAACCAAACTACTTGGAGTTAACTCTTCTGGTTCACATCTGCCTGTGAAATACCACCTTTCTGTACCTCAGTTTCCCATTCTACAAAGAGAGGGACACCCAGCATCTTCAGTGGGAGTCTCACCATGAACTATGACATTTGCAGACGGACGCACAAAGACCCTCAGGGAGAAAATACCCGCTTCGAAACTAAGTGAACAACCTTAATTTACCCACAGTAACAAGCTGTGTGTTGTCACCACACACAGCAAAACTGACATCCCTGCATGGAAGAGGTCATACCTTCCCACTAGGAATAGGCACTGGAGTTCAGGAAGGATCTTCAGGATGTGCCATGGGCATCGGAGGGCCTTACAGAGTTCCTACAGGGCTTTCCTCCATGCTGGCTGAAAGCAGCTATAGGCATTAACGATTCCATGCCAATAAGTGTTCCTTTTCTGTTTCCTAATAATTTTATGCGAGTTTTTCTTTTCAGGACTTCCTATTTAGCACCAAAGAGTAGCTAGCCCCATCTCTAACTGAGGCAGTACATACATCAATGTATTTGCATTCCTGGAAACCACAGAACAGAGTTCTTGGGCAATCTACTCTTCTTGCAAATCCCCAACGCACACAGCTCTAGCAAGCACTGAGTTCTTACCACCCTCACCTGTGAAAAATTCAGCTCCTGCAGGGACTGCTTTTTCCTCAGAATTAAGAGGGAAGCAGGACAAACCTGTCAAATAAATGATGTCAGAGAACAATATGAAATACTTCATCTGACAGAGTTTCACTGCTTCTGCTATGTAATTAGGAGTCTTAACAAGTTTGTACTTGGACCACCAATGCCAAAAGCGCTCTAGGAAGTCCCAGCGTAGAAGAGAGGGATGGGCCAGCATCCCTGCTCCTGAGCATCCTAGAGGCTACTTTCAAATTCCTAGCGCAAAGGATGGGAGACAGAAGGAATCAGATTTTCCATTTTGCCAAAATTTAGTTATTCTGCATATTTTTCCATACCAAAAATGGAACAAGAGCAAACATCCTGAGACTAATTCAATATTTAAAAAAAAAAAAAAAAGGAAAAACTCTCATTTTCAGCTGATGGCAGTATCCGGGTCCCTGACCTCCCAGCGTTACACACACGAGCGATTCACAAGGCTGCAGAAAAGTCACAGAAAGGCTCACAGCCGGCCCCCACCTCCCGGCTCCGCTCTGCAAACGCTGGGCTGCTTCACTTCTATTCCTCCTTTCCTGGAATAAAGTTTTAGTGAAATCAACACAGAAAGATGCTTCAAAACACCTCGGTTTTGTCCAAAAAAGGGGCACTTTGCAGTGAAAAGCGGCTCCAATTCCAACAACTCTCCCACCCCGCCAGCGCCCCCCAGCCGGGCCGGGGGCTCCCCGGCAAACCCCCCGCTCGGCCCGGGGGACGCCGCTCCCTCAGGCCGCGCCGCTCGGCCCCGCTCCCCGGGAGGGGGCGACACCCCGCGCCCGGGCCCCGCGGGCGGGCGGGGAGGCTGGATCACCGCCGCCCGGCCACCGCCGCCCGCCTTTGTCTCGTTGAGGCCGGCTCCCGCCCCGGCTTCCCTCAGCGACGCCCGCCCGGCGGG
>JAHREE010000348.1:189545-248065 GCA_033628505.1 Tringa tobata | reverse complement strand
CCCTCCTGTGAGGAGAGCGCGCGCGGGGGCTTTGGAGGGCCTGTGGTAGCCTTTCTCCCTCCTTTTTTCTTTCTTCAAGGTGATGGTAAGGGGACTGAGGGAAGCGGTTCTGGGGGTGATGTTGTGTCATCTCTGTTAATTGAGGTTTGCTGCTTAAAATAAGCAGGTTTGCCTTCGGGTCTGGGACTCTGGTCCCTGAAGCTGCATGGAGGAGGTGGGGGGAGGAACGGGGGAAGCGCAGCCCAAGAGTAAGTCCCACGGTCTCTTCTTCTCCTCCTGATAAGCCTGGGTGTGTGGGGCAAGGCTTCTGGAAGCAGAGTGGCAAAACCAGGAGCTATCTTCCTGCCCTCTGGCACTTTTATTAGTCAAGCCACCTGCAATGATGTAGAGGGAAATTTTATTTTTTTATTTTTTTTCCTTCCCCTGGCCCTTGCCAAACCTTGCCCTTCCCACCGCTTGTCACGTTATTTTTTCCCCATGTTCTGCACATCCCAGGCCACACTCGTGAATGGGAAATGAGTGTGTGGCTGAACAATTCCAGTGGCCTCGGGGGTTAAAAAGCTGAGGGGTGAAACTGGTTGTGAAGTGGAAAATTAGGTTACTGGGGGCAGGGACTTGATTAATAGTACAGGGTTTCCACACTGATTTTTTTTGACCGTCACCCATACTGCCGGCCTTCTTGGTGTTGATGCAGTGACATTGGAGGAAATCTCTCTCCCTCCATGTGTCACATTTCCACTGATTCCTTTTGTAAGGCGATAGCTGAAAGATAGACCAGTGTTCAGCTCTGGTGTTCAGGCAGGGTCTGGTGCATTTTGCTGGCAGGTGCTAAGAGCTGCACTCCTTCTTTACTGACTGAATCCCCTATAACAGCCTGGGTAAACGGATTCCTCAGCTGAGGAGATGCATTTGAAACATGGAAATACTGTTTCACTTGTCTGCGTTGTTTGCACTGAGTTAACAAAGCTGCAAAGACTTTGCCTGCACCTGAAAGTCTTCATGTTGATTAATTGCTTTTATTCTCAGATGGCTTTTCAGGTGGAAATATGCAAAGTCTCTGAAGTTTTGGATTCTGGTGTGGATCCACATCTGGGACATCAGCTGATTCTGGTCTAAAACCAAAAAAACTGATGACATTCTGGTATAAATGTTAGCTTCATCAGAATTACAACTGGATACGGGCACTCTAAGGAAATATATTCTTATTTATTTTGGATATGGCATTTAGTGTCAAACTTTCACTAATGTTGATCAAAACTTATAGGTATGGTCAAAACTAGGAGTCTCGTGTCTGCATGTAGCAGTGGGTTCAGTCAGTTTTCCCCCCACTAAGTTGTAAGGACTGTAGGTCCCATTATCTTCACTGGAAGTTGTTTGACACTTAACACTGAAAATCAAGCAGCTCTTTCAGAAGTGCCTGTGTGCATTTAAGAATGAAGTTTTGAAAATCTCAGCTTGTTGGAACAAAGTGTCTGCCTCTTATTTTCCAAGTTCCAAAGTAAGAATACCGCACCTGAAAATATCTGATTCCCAACTTCTTCATATGCCAACAGGGAAAAAAACAAACAGTTTTATATAACCATATAAATATGTTTTATGTAACCATATAAATTCTTTAGCCGGTATGAAAAGTACCGGTATGAGGGGGGTAGGGAGAAATAAAAGAATTTAGTGGATTAAGATGGTTAAGAATTACCAAAAAAAATAGCATATGAAATGGCAGGTCGAGTTGCAAGGATTTAAAGTTAGTCTGTCAAAATAAAGTTGATATTCTAATTCATAAAGTACAGATGAACTGCTTATGTTTAGGTGAATGGGGGAGAAGGAATGTAGCATTTAATAGCAAGTGAGAATTTGGATTAAATTTGAAGTTGTAAATAAAGTTGTCACTTAGGGGTAAATGTGAGATATTGTGATACACTTTTTTCAGAGAAAGATAATGTAAGTTTTTTGCTAGAGAGAGAAAAAGCTGTAATTCTAATCTCTGGCCTTCAGGAATCATTTGACATGATGACACATGAGGAAGTTATTAGCTTAAGTGGAGGAGACGGGGATCCAATAGAAGAATGATAAGATAGTCAAAGGAATGACAAAAGAGAATGTGATGACACTGTGCTGAAGAGCGACCGTTAGTAAGTAGGTATTTTACTGGAAGAACTGACTGACCCAGGGGATTAATAATGGTGGGAAAAACTCTAATGACACAAAGTAAAATTGCACAGTAGTAGTAATAAAGTGGGCTCAAAACCTGGGAGAGCACTATTTAGAAACAGCATAAGGTGTTTCATGGGCCTGTTAAATTCTGCAGTGGACTGTAGTACAGAGATCCTTGACACAGACCTGTGCTTTATTGTTCCCATATCATTGTAATGGGCTCCCTGCGCTCCCATGCCTGGCATTTGCAAAGGCAAATTGTGTTGGATTGTCTGTGAATGTCGATGACCAGTGTAATGTGGTTGCAAAAAAGGTAAATCCAATCAGGTGAGATGTTCCCTGGGAGAGGGGAAATAGTGCTTTGCACAAGGCTTTGGTGAGGCTGGGTGCTGCCTTCCAGGTGCAGTTGGGATCACCCATGTTTATGAAGGGGAGTGAGAAAGATAAAACCCATCTCTTTTATATGATGTGCACTAAAGCTGGAACAGGTGCAGAGGGAAATTCATGAGCTTTTCTTGTGAGACTAAAAGAGCCCCTTATCTCTAGCCTTGCAAAATGAGGTCTTTAGGGAGAAGTTTTTGATATCTATAAATATACCAAGGAGTAAATATGAGGGAGGGGGGAAAAAAAACTAGCTAAGATGAAGGGCAATATTCTACAAGAATGAACAGATACAAGCCGGTTATGACTACATATATGCTGGTAATTAGAAGGTGGCTCATTAGAGGGGTGAGGTTCTAGAACAACAGGAATAGTGGGAGCAAAACTGCCTGCACGGTTCTAGGGAAGGGCTGCTTTCATTTATGAAAGGGATTTTATGATGCAGTTATCTAGAGTGAGAAAGAATGAGACTTAATGATTCAGGACATGTGTCCCAGTCTTATATATTCCTATTCAGAATGAGGTATTATAGTTCAACCAGAAGTCATGGACTATCTGAGGAAATTACTTTTGCTCTGGCATAAGCTGTGTGGTAAATAAACTCTAATGGCACAAAGAAAAATTAATCTTATCTCATTCTTTCATATGTCCTCTTTGGACATAAACTCTGTGAATAGAAACTAAAATCTCTCTATACCTGTATGAAAGAGAACATAATTTCTTTTGCAAGCTGAATTATGATGTCCAGAACAGAGTTAGATGTAGACAAACTTAAGGTGTTGTATATGTGTATATATGTGTTCCATGACTTAGTACAGTCTTTTGGCTTGAGAAGTACTGATAGCACTACTTTAGAGGGACACCCTACAGTGTTGTGAAGTGTGCCAAAAATAGCCTGGTTGCAAGGAGCTAGGGCTAGAGATTAGATTGATGCTCTTTCCTGGGCTGTGGAAAAGGATGGCCTCTGTATTTCTGTAAAGCTGGAGGTGTGCTGCTTGTAGAATTCTGGTCTTCCTTCCTATTGCCGAGTGTTTTCTGTGATGCAGTACCAAATATGAGTGTGCCTTTTTCTTGTTTTAATGAAACCCACCTTCTGCCCTGGAATAGGATTTCCCAAATTGTTCGCAAGGCAGGCAACTCAATGCTTGGAAAACTTTCCATTACTGAACAAAGCAACCTGTATATAAAATAAGTTACAGGTAATGTTTGTAGCTAAAGGGTATAAAAATGTGTCTTCCTTAACTCAGAACAGCAGGGATGTAGCTGGATAGTGGCTTGCTGTGTTATGTATACTTACCCTAAGTACACATAATAGTATAACTTGAATCTGAGGTCTTTTACATGCAAAATATGAGCCAGGTGCCCTGGCGAGTGAATACAACTAGAAGGACATCTTAAGGTTTTCCACCCTGCAAAGGCAGATGTAAAGACAATGAGGCTTACTGCTCTCTACCAAGTCTTGACCTGTTGCTTTGGCCCCAGTTCAGGAAAGCACCAAGTTTGCCTGCAAGCAGGTGAGAAGTTCCTTTAACAAGTGTGGGTTTCAGTGTTTTGATGAAACTGATGAACTAATAACTATTCTGGCTTTGTAAACATCTGTTATTGTAGGGTTATACAGCTGGCTGCTGAGCTGCACAGACTGACTTTATACTATAAACCTGTCTGTGAGTGCTGACAAATGCCTGAATTTTGTTATGGACGCTTATTACCTACATTTTACGTGTCTTTTAAAATGAGCACACAGTATCTGAAATGTCAAGACAGTTACTGAGTAAGAAAATAAAACAACTTCAAAAACCACAGCTTTTTGCACTTTGTGGAGTTAAATCTCTTGATGTCTACAAGGACGTCAGTAGACCTGCATGTTTTGTCTTCAGCCCTAGCTTATTCCTGGCTGGGATCTCTTTATGTTTTAACAGAGTGATTGTTTATGTACTGTGGTACAGCTGCTCTTCTTGTTGACTGGCTGTACCCAGTGGTTAGGGGTTGGGAACACTGTTTCATACTTCACATCCTCATAACACAGTCTGTATGAAATAAGGCACTAGTGCCCCAAGTCGATAATGGATGTGTCACCTGAGTTATGTTAAAGAGGTTTTAGTCACTTGAGAGTTTACAACCATACTGGTACAAAGGAGGAAGGAGTAAAAATACTCCTAGTCTGTAGTTAGATGCTAATCAAGGCTGTAAGGATGGCAGTAAGGCTGTTTGTGGAATATACGGTATGATGCATTAGTAAATTATTTACTCACTCTAAAGGTAAAAGTTTATTTGAATATTTATCTGTTATCCATTAAAAGAATGACCTCTAGCAGAGGGCAATATCAATAACTTGGGATAGTACCATTTCATCTTCTGCTTGCGGGAGAAATGGCCTCTGTTACCTACCAGTCCTGTTGAAGGGACCAAGGAAGACTAGCACAAGGGGTGAAAAGTTTACCTGTCTAAAATACGTTTGTTGGATTTTGATTTTTTTTTTTTTTTCCTTTTCTTCTGTAGGATTTTTAGTGCACCTCAGACGACATCCCAAGTGGATGATTAACTTCACAATGGCAGAACTCACAGTGGAGAACGGTAACTGTATGGACTGGCAAAAGCGGTGCCTTGCATTGGAGTCCCAGCTCTTCAAATTCCGCTTGCAGGCAAGCAAGATCCGAGAGCTGTTGGCTGAGAAGGTGAGGCAGTGGTGGCTTCTACTTTGCACTGAGTTATGGCATGAAAGCGAAAAATCCCTAAATGCAGAGCTATCCAATAAAACTCTTACTTGCAGTGGGGATCTCTTCCTTGATTACAGTATGTCATTGCACTCTGCTTATCAGTTGAGGTACAAAGATGTGCCTGTCAAAGTGATGTAAAGTGGCATTAGTGAAAATAAGAATTTGGAAAATCACCAATTTGGGCCCTACTGGAACACACTGTACCAGCAAGATTCTGGATATCTAAAGTGACTGAGGAAGCTGCAGAGCAAAGATGGCTATTTTGGTTAAGAACAGCCAGATCAGGACTTGTCTGGCAATAGAAAAGCTTACAGGAGTGCAAACTGTGGTGTACTGTTAAAAGACTGGATGGGGTACTACTGCCATAGGGTTACCTCCAGTCCACATTGCATCTCCAGTCAAAGCATTCTGGGGATACTGAAGAGCAGGACTGAGATACTTTGAGATCTGGATGTTAGAAACTTGCCTGGCATCTGTTGTTTTAGAGGCATCTCCTACTAAGCTCTTTCAAGTGCAGTAAGTGAACTAATTTGCAATCCTAGGGGAGAGGACTGGCAAAGATTTGAGGGGTTTGTTATGGGGTTTTTTTTTGTTTCCATCCTGATGTGGATTTTTGATGTTTTTTTCTTTACCTTAAATTGAGTTATTTTTCAATTTGAATTAAAGCTTTTTAACTTACCTCTAATTTGCATAAAATCCCAAGTTTGTAGGTTGCTGTGGGGTTCCTTCTTTGTTTCAAAATGCAGCTTACATTATCACAGTCCAGTCCAAGATTGCTCAGATATTCAATTACTATTGGAAAGTGAGAACAGTTCTTTCAGTCACAGTTTGCTAATGTATTTGAAATCTTTACAACTGACTGCAGTTTACTCCAAATGCATTTAAGCTGTACCTGATGACAGATATGTTCTAAACTCACCTTTGCTCCATTTTGTATTATGTAACTTTTATATGTATATTCTTGTTTGTTGCTTTTGGATGTAAAAACATCCAAATGACATCTACTTCAGAGTAGAGCAATTTTCATCCTTGGTTTCACTGTAATTACGTTTCCACTAATGCTGGACGCTGTCTGAGACGTTCATTCTACTCCTCATATTTTAAGAAATTGTGCAACTCTCAGTGCCCTCTTCATCTTTTCAAGGTAGCTTCTGAGATGGACCTTAGTGACTACTTACCTTGGAAAACACTGAAAGTGGTCATACAGTCCATTTAGATAAAGGTGCATTAAAATCACCTATAGATGTGGTGCAGGTCTGGTAAGGACAACCAGTACGCGTGTAATACTCTACGTTTGCTGCATTATGGAATCTGTGACCTCGTGCTTGATTAAACCCTGCTTTGAGAAACTTCCTGATAACTCCCATGCCAAACAAAGAAACCCACCTGTCAAATTTTCTTTTTGGGTAACAGACTTGCCAGAGATCTTTTGACGATCTCTTTAAGGAGGTTTGTGGGCCGTGACAGAGAATGAAATTGTCATCTGCTGCAGGGGCCTGAAGGAAGGGGCCTGACTGCCATTAGTCCAACCTTTTAGTCAAAGCGGTTTTCCCTTTGCTAAGATTAAGAAGCAGCTTGGTTCAGTGATCAGGTTACTCTGTAACTACCTGTACGGTGCAGTTGTAGGCTTACTTGGAGGGTCAGAGGGCTAGCAGGTTTCAGTTCCCTACTCTGAATGTCATGTGGGAAGGGGAGAGCCTCAGGGACTGTGAGCCAGCTCCAGCAGTCTCTCCTGATGCTGGTGGACTCGAGGCAGGTGCTCAGCACACAGTGTTCATCCTGAGCGCTGCTGTTAGGAAGTGTCCTATGCCTCAGGTTCCTGACTGCTCTGCAACGACCTTCTCTGAGACCCTCTCTCCTTCCTCCTCGGTTGTCATAGGGCTCCCCAGCAGTCACAGCACCTGGGACTCCTGGCCACGCTGCATCCTTCTCCCCCTCCAACTGGCAGTGATGCAGAAGCGAAGGAGGCATATGGCTTATGCATAGTGATACCAACCCCAGTTCTGCCTGTGAGAACAAAGAGATTCAGACTTATTTGAGAGAGTACTGCATTTTCAGGGTTTTTGGAGGGGGGGGAGAAGAGCCTGAAAAAATGTGAAGTGGGCACACTTTAAAGCTGTGTTGCCAACTTGTGGTAAGCATTACCCCTGAGATCCTCTAATACGGCCTGCAGCAACACAAAAATTAATTTGGGGGTGGAGGGAAAATGGTTTTGCCAGTGAAAGTAAAGAACAATGTTATCAGCAGTGTGATACTTGCTCACCAGCCAGGTTGTCTCAGGGGTCTGAAAGCTACTGACTGAAAGGCTTGAAAACCTGATCCCCTGTATTTTAAATCAGTCTTTGTAACCAATTTTATTATTTTAAGGCACATTTTACTATTCTAACTTGCTCACAAAAAAACCCCAACCACTCATGCCTGGCATTGGCAGTACAATGTGCACTTAACAGTTTAAATACTTCAGATTTTTAAAATCCGCTTAGATTGAATAATCTAGATCGCAGTTCAGAACACGAGGAATTTAAAACCCAACAGTTTAACTGCCAGTGCCCTAGTTCACATGGTGTGAACTTCCATGTTGGTAGCTCAGTCTCGGCTATCGAGCGGCGCTGCCCGAGCTGTGCAGAGCCTGGCTGCAGGTCAGCGTGGCAGAGGAACCCCAGCCCTGGCCTCCAAGACAAAGCTCTGCCATCCTGCTGGACCCCCGTGGGGCACAAGACCCCTGAGTCTTGCCTTGTTGTGGACATCAGCAGGGATCTGGTCTCTTTGGAAACAGGCAATTGTTTGCACTCTGACTTTCTTGTACACATACAAAGATCGGGGTACTTCTCTGTTGGTGACATTGCAGGCCGTTGCCTTGGCAGCAAGATGACCTGGTTAGGAGTGAGCTCTGGGAAAGAACAGGAGGAAAATGAGGCTAAGACATGCAGAAACTTTTTTCACTCAATTTTCTTTAGCGTGTTCTGAGCCATCAGGAGAGGGAAAGGCTTTGTGAATGGTTGATAGGAGGATCTTTTGCAGCTTTTAGAAGGACCATCTGGGTAGCTTTAAACCTGCCTCTGTCTTATTTCAATAAACAATGACATTTGGAAAAAGCCTCTTTTGTCTCATGCAAGCATGGCGGTACAACCGGGCCTGTTTCTCTCCATACAAGCTGTCTGGGCTAATGTTGGGGAGAAGAGTTACTTCAATTTGGCTTCATTGCTAAGGTTTTTTTTTTTATGTGACCTGGGTCAAGTTGCTTAGTAGTATTTGTCAAATTATAAAGCATTTTGTATGAAAGGACCCATGTAAATACCAAGCATTATTATTAATTCATTGAGGGATTTGAAAGAGCCTTACAAGCATGAATGTATTAAATCTGGATGTGCTCCAGTGAGACAGCTGACACTGGGGATGGGCGAAGTAATCATTTTGTGTACATGAGAAACACAGCAGTTATTTAACAGTTCATAGTAGGACAACCCAACAGTATCATACAGGAAGTTAAGAAAAGTACAAGTTCATATAAGGCTACAGAGGGAATTAGGGTGACAAAAGTAATTGATTTGACTGGAACTTAGCCAGGTAACCCTGCTTGCCCAAGAAGTTTCATAACTCTTTAGTGATCAGGAATGGTCCCAACATACGTTCTCTGTCCTGATGAGGAACCAGGACTGCTTTGTGAAGCAAACCGTCATGAAGCTGGGACAAGAAGTTTTTCAGTCAGAATAGGGCTGTCTTCTTAAAATAACCTGAGTCTTTAATGGATATTGCCCACATTGTGGAGGCTTGAATTATTAGTCTAAGAGGGTCGCCTTTGGGAAAAGGCCCTGAAGTCTGTGCTGTGAATATAGACCCTGTCAATTCATCAGAAAACTAGCAGAGGACATTGATTCTGAAGCTACTGTCATAAATAGTCTTTGATTCACAAGGTGTATTATGTCTCCAGTTAGCATCTGTCTTTCACCAATGTATTTTGCTGCTACCTGTGTTGATGACTATCCACAGACTAATAGATAAATGCATGGATAGATCACTGTTCCTAATGGGCACAGACGCATGTTGTAACCCAGACCACTGCTATCAGTGTTATATTACTACACTACACATGATCTTAGCCAAAAGGCCGAGAAGCAGGGGGGAAAAAAAAAAAAGCTGGGCTCTGGTGATAAGTTATTAGAGGAACCCCAGGTACATCTGCATTTCACTGAGAAGGAAGTAATATATACACATTTAGAGTAAAAGTCTGTTCAGTGTCCTTAGACTTCAATAGTAGCAATGCTCAGATAAAGAATCACAGAATTGTCAGTTTGCAAAGCTCTTTAAAATGAAAAGAAGCATAGGAAAATTAAGATGATTGTTAATCTTGTCAGTTATCATGTGATGCTTTTGAAGCCAAAACAAAGTATTCATTGGTTATAATGTGGCATCGTAGAGAACCTGCTGTGAGCTTTCCAAGATGTGCTCAGTTTTATTTACCATTGTTAATGAATCCTAGCTGAAATAAAAACAGGAAAGAATGGCGTGCTGTAGACAGGCTTCTTGCAGGGACAGCCCATGGTGTGTAAATTGTAGAGATGGGATCAAGACTTTGGGACTATTCCCTTGACCCGTGTAATTAATGATGAAGCTTACTAATGAGAAAACAGTTCCGGTAAATTCAAAGTAGGGCAAAAGACTGGAAAAGGTCAAAGGCGCTTTTTTTTTTTTTCCTGATCAAAGCTGTCCAGTTAACCCAAAAGATGCCAAAAATCTGTATACTTGCATAAGAAATTGAAGATTCCTGGGTAAAACAGGAGAATTTCCAGGTGATGTTAATTTTTTTTTTTCTTCTTGCTTTTCCCCTCTTCCCTCCTTCTCTTCTGGCTCTGAAGATGCAGGAATTGGAACAGAGAGTGATAGAAGCAGAGCAAAGAGCTGAGGATGCAGAGAAACAGGTAAAAGATTCTCTTATGGTTGCTCTGGTACAAGCCAAGAAGGAACTTACTCTACATACCTTCCAGTCTAGCATACAGACAGCACTGTGCAGTGTTGTGCTTCACTAGGGAAACATTGATTTACAGTGGTGAATTGATTTTTCTGGTCTACTTCCCAGTCTTTGAGCCTGAGCTATGAACAGGTGCCTGAATATGTTCAACCTTAAGTGAAAACCAGCACCTTATGTCTGCCTCTCAGCTTCACAGCCTTTACCCCCTCATCCATGATAGCATGCTTAGTTATGGAAAAGGAAGGGGATGTTGTACCTCAGGATTAAAATGCAGAGATAGAGCAGCCTGGCAGGTCCTCAGTAAACAAATATTCAAGAGTACTGGTAAGGACTTGCCTACAGGTAGAGAAGGCTCTGATAAAGAAGTAAGGGTGTGTCTGCAAAACCTATCAGTTGTTTTGGACTTCCTTTTTAGTAGTTACTGCTCTGGCTTGGGAGCCCATGGGGAAAAGCAGTAAGAGCTGGATTCATTGCATATTACTGTAACCATCTAAAAATTAGACATATTGTCCAAGCTAGTTCTTCTATGCTTCTTGAATAATGGAGAAGGGAGGAGAGAGAGAGACTTCAGCTTGTGAACAGGCTATAAGGAATAATGGACCTTTGGGAAGCAGACTGTTGTACAGTCTGCACTGTAAGGAGTATTATATAAGGAAGGGCCAAATGATCTGAGCTCCTGCATCACTGCAGACCACTGCTGAGAGGAAGGTTTGAAGTGAATCCACTCCCTCCAGTTGGACAAGAGCTGCAGGATTCAGCATTGAGTCAGAGATTAAAGTGCAGAACTAAGCCACACAAGATGGCCAAGAATGGCTGTCAAAGAGGAATTCAGTAGTGAAGGACTGAATAGGTAGTGTTATAAGCACTGGGAAACATATTGCCTAGGAATCAAGAACTTGAAGCATCCAGTAAGGTATTCTGTCTGCAGAATGTACTGTTCCAGGCCAGTTTGATATTGACGTCAAGATTTTTTTCTGACCAGCTTAAATATAGGAAAGATGCTATGTCTGGTCATCATGCTGTTAGTCTCTGTGCTAGATCAGCAATTGCCAACCAAGAACAAGAGTTGTTCTTGAGAGTGGTGTCAGTAAGTCCACACCCAATCAAGACAGGCAAAGGCCACTGTGTCACTGTGACAGCACCAGCAGGAAATATAGTTATTGCCGCAGGCCAATGAAGGGGGTTTCATACTAGCAGATACCTTAATCATGGTGGTAGAGTGTCCATGAATATGCTAGGATGCAATGACAGTAAGGGAGCAGATGGAGACCAAGTCAAATCCAGGTCAGAGAATGGGCAAGAAATGCAGAACTTGGCTGGGAAGGTATAGGAGAAATGAGGGTTGCCTTCACTCACCTGCCACCAGCAGTTCTGCAGCCATCCTAAAGACTAGCCACCCTCAAAGTTGTATGGTTTGCCTTTCCAGCAGCCCTATCCACATCCAGAGATAAGTGTTCCTGAAAAAATACTTATTGCTACCTCACACCCTGAAGAAGTGACAGCATAAGGAGTAGGACCCTTCCCTTCCACTAACAAGTATATTTGCCATGAATGAGAAGCAGCTGACAAATGAGAAGGCTCCACATCAAATGTAAAATCCCTTGTTATCTTTCTCTCCAGGAGTCTGGGGGGTTGTATTTGTTAATTCAATGGGCTCCCTGTAGCTGCCAACCTCAATTAAGGAAATCACATGTTTGCAGTCCCCTCTCTGAGCCTCTAGTACAGAGTCAGCATTTAGGCATCAGACAGAAAAGAGGGGCCATTTCATTTTACTATAATCACCCTAAACTCTAATGAAAACACATCCGACTCAGCAGGCTTAGTTTTCTGGCTCAGATGCTGGGCGCCTACCTTTCTGATTCAGTATGAGGAAGAGGCAGTTTGCTTCTCTGCCTAATGCAGGCAGACAGGAGGACAAAACACAGCTTCTGCAAGTATGAAGTGTAGGCTGCTCACCGGAGCATGAGTAACTCTCTTGCACAGGCTCTGTGAAGTGCTCTGATCGTTGCCTGCATTCTGCCTTCCAGGTTTTTAATGCAAAATTAATGGTATCTGGAGTCGTTTTCTTTGCAGATTTAGTGTCTCTGGGATGTGTTGGAACCAGATATTTTCCCATCATCAAATGCTGCAATTAGCAGGTTTGAGTTAAGTCAGCAGAATTCCGTTCACTTTTAGAAGTGAAATCTTATAATCCATTGCAGTAGGATGAGGTAATAATAAAACAGACTGGTATATCAAGAGACATTGGCCTTGAAGAAAGCAAAGAGGTTTTAAAAATCTGTGAAAAACCTGAAAGGCTTCAGCAGCAGCTAGATTTTGCTTCATTGAACCTTTGTCTGTAGTGAGGGGGGATTACATTGGTGCTTCTCCTGCTGAGATGAACAAATGTTGGCACGGGCAGGAGCTCAAAGATAGGCAAAGCTTCTGAAATATCTACCATGGTAACTCCTTAGCCGGTCTGGAGAAAACACCTGTCAGACAGCCAGAAGTTGCCAGAACGTTGCCTAAGCTAAGGAGATAGGAGAAGGGACTCTGTAGTACATTTCCCTATAGAAATCTTGACCTGAAGCAAATGGCTAGAGTTTTGTGGTGTATGCCTTGATAGCGAGTGGGGTAAAAAACTGACCATGGTATTGCAAAGGAGGAAAATATGGTGTACCTTGCCCACGTGTCTATGTAGATTCTAGTTCCTGTATGGTCTCTTTTGCTAATAGTGTGCAAATATTTCACAATTCAAAATGTGTTTATCTGTTCATGGTGCAGTTTGCATCTGTTACTGCTTCAGCATTACAAATGAATGGACAATGTTCTTTTTACGTATGTGGATACAAACGAAGTATGACTTGAAGGTTGGGATTTTTTTCTTCCTTTCCCAACGTCAAAAATTTGAAACCCACAAATACTCTTAGTTAGGGTCTTACCACTAAACAAGCAGCTCCTTCATTTACATTGTTTTGGGGTTTATTATCTTCTTCTGATTCTTCTTACAGGTCAGAGTTATGGAAGAGAAGATAAAACTAGCCAGTGTGAAGACCAGTGAGTCAGACAGCACTCTGCACAGGAAATACCAAGAATTGATGGGCACAATGCAAGGAAAAGAAGATCTGATCAACAGATTGGAGACACAGCTAGCAAAACAGGTAAAGATATTTTCTACAGGGAGACCTGTAGCTTTCATGAGTTGGGGGGACTCTGTTATGTATGTTTCAAAGGTACGGACTTTGTCTCCTTTACATATTAGCCTTCAGGTCAGCTGTAAAATGATGCCCCGCGCAGTGCAAGATCCTCCGTCCTTTCTCTTTTCAGACAAAAGCATGCATTCAGCCTTACTAGCCCTTGTCTCTTCATTATAGGAGACTGGTCAATGTCATAGAAAGGACTTTCTTATGTCCTTAAAGGACATGTCCCTAAAGGACTTCCTTATGTTAGTGTTGAGTCAGTGTTGAGACCCTAAATTGTAGTGCTAGAGTCGTCATAATATTTCTCTGGCTTCCTGGCATAGAGATTCTCTCCAAAATCATCATG
The DNA here is from genome assembly GCA_033628505.1 of Tringa tobata. Taxonomy (NCBI): domain Eukaryota; kingdom Metazoa; phylum Chordata; class Aves; order Charadriiformes; family Scolopacidae; genus Tringa; species Tringa tobata. Next base: position 234,319 of record JAHREE010000348.1, on the reverse strand, counting down.
TAGCCCATCTCTAATTTGGCATATGCTGCATCTTGGGAAGGGACTTTGCCCAGTCTTTAGCAATCTTTTAGCGTAGTTCATCTCATGTCAGATGCCCTCATAAAAGAACAGCTGTTTCCCAGTATGGATAGTTCTTAGTCTCTTCCATTCACAGATGGTGGAAGGAAGGAGATAGATCTACAGCAGGGCTTGTATTTTAGCTCTAGTAAAGGCCTTGTGTTGTGGTCTTTATAGCACAATGAGGTATTCTTACATGTTGCTAAGTAAATACTTTTAAAATAGAAATAGCTTATTAGAATTATACATAAAATGTGACTCAAATGACAAAGTATTTTTTATATTTAACTAATCGTCACCTATTTCAAGGGCAAAATAGAATGATAAGCTGTCTGAACTTACTCAGACCAAGTGTAGTGTAGAGGTCAGGCATCAGGTCTTTGTAATATTTTGGGTTTCATGTCACTTCCCCAGGCCAGCTTGCTCAGGCAGAACATAGATGAAGTTCTGCATTTTGGAGGAGAAGGAAGGTTTTCAGAAGGAGCTACAATAGTGATCAAGGTCTAGAAGCAGCTCTTGCAATGAAAGATAGAAGAAATTCTGATTTACCCAGAAACGCAAGCTGTGATTTGATTAAAATCAACAAACATAGGTGAAAATAATGTTCTGTTAGTAGAAATCTTCTTATTCTAGCAACAAGAGGCAAAATGAGCTTCTAGAAATGAAAGCCGAAGCTTGAGAATTTCAAACAAGAAGCACTTTATCAGGGTCATCAGTTCAGTTTCAGAATGGTAAGGGACAGTAGCAGCACCAGAGGGCCACTAAAGGTTCCTGTAAGGCATCCCATTTCTTTTCACTGGAATGGGGAGAGCTGTGGCATTCAGAGTGCTAATAAGAGAAGACTGAGGTCATGTCTGGACCACACAATAGCATGGGACAAAGAATCTCTAACTGCTTCTGGATCTTAAAGCACAATAACAGCATCTATGGGTGCTGTGCCTGAGTGAATTGGTTCTGCTTAGAGGCAGGGCTTTCTAAGCTCTGTGACAATGCTGTTGACATGTCACTATTCTAGTTTATGATGCTAAATAAAATCTTGGCATTACACTTTACCATGTAGCATAGCAATGTTCTGAGTCTTTTACCTCTTGGTCCCTGATCTGAGACAAGTCCAGGTCATTGGGGATTCAGAGGCATAACCCACGTGATGGATATTCAGAGGACTGTGGTGGATTCACTATGTGTGCCAGATCATTTCAGACCAGTAGGCATGCCTAATATTCTGACTGCAGCAAAGACAAACACCTGATGACCTGAACACGCACGGCCATATTCAGGGAGAAAAACTAAATAAATCCTCCTACTGAAGCATCAGATTTGATCACTTCTATTTCATTATGCTCACCTACAAATGTTACTGCTACCCATAATGTTGTCAAGGTCTATTTTAAAGTCAGCAGACATATTTGAATAAGAGCTTTTAAATGTGGAACTGTAGTGATGAATAGCATGTGATGATTAAAAGCAGTGTGAAGATGTGGGGAATTTCCTGCAGACTATTGTGTATTTATATGGTATTCATTAACTGAACTTACATTCTTCAGTGTGAAAAATTTAAAAGGGGAGGGTATTTGTTCACATCAGGAAAAAAATATCTAGCAGGGAAACCATCAACTGCTACCAGAAGGTATTACCTTTGTCCATTTAATTAGAGACACCGGGGCTGAATGTGCTGTACATAGTATATTCCCCCTCCATCCATCCCTTGTTCCTGCAGCTGACTTCTCCTTGTAGTTGTTTTGATCATTTTGTGGGTAGGAAACCTTTCAGTGACATCATTGCTTCTGAGTGAGCCATGCAGGAGATGAACAGAAGGCTTCAGGTGATCGTAGTATCAATCTAGCATCTTTCAAAGGAAGTTCCCAGAAAAGGAAAAAAAACTGCAGCTGAGAAAACACAGCTGCAAAAACGATGTTGTAGCAATATTACCCAAGCAGATACTTGGGGAAAAATGTTCATTGTGCAAATCAACAGTATTCCCATAACACCTTTGTGTCGACTGGAACCTGTTTTAATGGATATGTAAACATACAACCACTTACGCCATCTGAAAACCTCCTAGCAGATCTTAGCATTTCAAGGTCAAGTTTTGGAGCTTTTTTTATCCTGGAGTTTGCTGTCTTTGTTTGTTTGTTTTGATTTATTTACTTTCTCAATGAGAATATTGTGTGTGTTAAATACATTGTTGATATTAGTTTCCATTTCATGCATCTTTAAAGTCTATACACCTGTGCTTGCAGCAGTTGAATCCTTTTTTGCTAGAAGAATTACACTGTTTTATACATCACTTACAGGCACTGCTTAATTCTTATTAACTTCAGCCAACTATATGGTGGGGAGGCACTGGGGGAGCACTGCAGATGCTCGACAGCAAATAGCAACATTGCAAAACCATCTGAAAGAGGAAAAGTTGCAGACACAAAAGCAGCTGTGGTAGGTGGGCAATCTTTACCTGAGCTGGACTTTGCTATTCCACAACAACCTCTTGAAACAACCCTCTGAATTTGACTCCAGGGACCATGTAAGACAACTTAGAGCTTGATTTTTCAGAGGCCAGCTAAATAATAATATCCAAATAGCAGTCTTAAATCTTATGTCTGGAATGGAAGTTTCAGTGTTTAAGTCACTCCCGATGCAGTAACTTACTGAGAACAGTCAGTTGTACTCTACTAATGCATCTAATCTTTTTTTTGGCACAGAAACAGTTGAGGACCGAGGAAGCTAAAATTGTTCAAGAGAAAGCTGCCAAGATCAAAGAGTGGGTAACATTGAAGCTGAGAGAGGTGAGTCTTTAGCTTGCTGCCAGGTTTCAAGGCCTAGGACTAGGTACAGCAGCTGCACTGCCAATGGGCTCCTGTGTAGGACAATAGTCTGAGGACAGTCAGTCTGCCACAGGGGCTTTCTCCTTGTTTGGCCCTACGCACACTTAGTTGCAGAGCCAGGGACATCCCCCTTACTGAGGGCTATTTACTGCTTTGGGCAAATGATAAATGACTGTGAAATCACTAATGCCCAAAAGCAGTCTCTGAAGAAGACTTACTAGTCACAAGTGGCTTACACCTACTTTTCCTCTGCCTCTCCCTTTTTTTCTCTGGCTGTGGTTCGTCTCTTTTTCTGACAAAGCAGCTGTGACACAATAACATGTCTCTGACTAATGCTGTTTTCCTACTGTCCAGCATTTTCTCATGTCTAACCTCTCCTTCCTATCCATCCTGTGGGCTTATTCCTCTATTTGGGCCTAATTCAATATACTCTAGAAAAACTGAGACATGATGCAGTTTTAAAGAAGCATTAATAGTTTACAGCTAGGAGTGGGGCTGTCTAGTCTTTCCTTTTTATTCCAAGTTAAAGCTATCGATTTCCCAGTTTATGCCAGAAAGGAAATTTGTTGGAGTTGGAAGAAGCAGTCTTTGTGGGCAGTAATTGTGTTATGATGTGACTTCATAATCTCATTAGATTGTCCAGACAATTCACTGAGCTGCTGTGCTGCTTCTCTTTCATTTTCCTATGTGAGAACTTAAGGTGCATCTGCATCACTGACTGGGGCAGCACAAAGGAGGAAGCACAGAGATTGACTTGGTGTGACCTGCTGTGAATCCAGGACTGTACATTCAAGTTGTGTCTTCACTGGCAATGAAGTTCATGCCAGATGCTGATTCTAGGTGCATACCGTGCACAAGTGGACCACTGCTAACTGAAGGACTTTGCATCTGTGTTACAAATGGGTGTCTCCAGACAGCACCACGAATGCAATTTCAGCTTTGATTCCATAAAAAGGGAAGCCACTTTGGGTGTACCACTGCTACCCTTAATAATGTGTGTTGAGTCACTTCAAGCAAAGACATATGGCAAATTTGCAAAGAATCACTTGTGCACAAATTGCAAATGTAAATGCAGCCTTAATGTTTCGGTCACCTAGATCCAGGGGGTCTCCTTTTACCACATACAGGGTGTGAGGGAAAAATGCTCCTCCTGTGTAATAGGTTTTTTTGTCTCTTTCATGAAAGTTATTTCTGGAACAGGAGTAAAAAACAATAGCAGGGAAGGAAATTTAAAGACCTATTTTAGGAATGTGAATAGTATATACAGAGGCTATTTGAGAAAACACAGCAAAGTGTTTAAGTGGGTTGTCCAGTGGAGCTGCTGAGGAGGAGGATTTCAAGGTGACTTGCCCAGCCTTTTTTCCTTTTTCTTGTTCAAACTCTTGAATGTAATAAAGATGAAGACATGTTCTGTATAGTGGAACACACACAGAGTTTTGCATTATTTTTTGTTTTTTATTATTGTTGTTTTCATAGCTTGAGCTAGAAAATTACCACCTGAAAAACTGTAATCGGAGGCTGACAGAGCAAATTGAAGTCCTTCAGGATACATTGCAAGGTAAATGTGTTCACCTGGCATTGTAGCCTAGTAACCACCACAAGAGTGGAAGTCAGCATTCCTGGGTTGTATTCTTAACTTTGTCAGAAATGAGCACTTGTGACAGTGAGCAAGCAATAGAATTGTTCTGTTCCTCAGTGAGTTCATTTTTAAGATAGGAATAACATTGCTTACCTGCCTTAAACTCTTATTTGGTTTCCCATCAGTGACTGAACACAGACACCCTTTCTTTTTTCTTCAGAGTCTGCTTTTGCCATTAAAATAAGCCACTGAGTTCCTGAATATAGAAGCACTCATTGAAATATATTCACTTCAGTGGTGCAGGGTAGAAGTCCCTGAGGTATTTCACTTTACCTCCACATGCGAATTATCCTCATCCCCACAGAACCTCTGCTGGCATGTGAACTGAATAACTGAGGACTGAATGGGCCAGGGCAGAAGTCCTCTGATCTGCCTGTAGAACCTGGATTCCTCTGTGCTATCAGGTTGGGTTGGAGAAAGCTGCCTGTGCGGTTCTTGTTTGGTGGACAGATGGAGAGCTTTGGTCTCCAGAGCCTGAAATCGACACTGTTCATCACAACACATTTTGAAGAGGAAATTCTCTCTTAACCATTCATTTTCTTCCTGGTTTTTTGTTTTGTTTTGTTTTTTTTAAAAACTTGGTTTGTTCATAGTAAGATGAGCTGGTTTCCAGAACTTCACTGGGCATGCAAGCAGGGGGCATTTCTTTCCTGCAGAAGACTTTCTGGCATTTCTGTCACTCCACAGCAAGGGAATAGGGCAAAATTCCTTCTAAATCCCACCACGTTTCTAGCTAAATGCTTTATGACTGGGTTTTTCTCATCCCCTCTGGCTCTGGCTGTTTACAAAAAGAGAATGGCTGGTAAGCTGCGTTAATAATCTGGTATTAAGTGTTCCCTGGATCCCAACTCTCTGGGCAGTAAACAGCTCTGCCCTCTCCTCTTATCCCCCACTAGTCTTACTGTGCCAGGCTGAATTCAGAGGCCTCTGCAGAGGGACAAATATCTTCTTGCTTGCCATGCTAATAGTAACAGCTTCCTCTCCTTCATCACCTGTCACATCTAGGAAGCTGTAAAAATACCAATAACATTTAAAATGAATGGCCTCTTTTCAGTCTATACTAATGATTTACCTCAGGGGCAGGGGACAGTGTGTGCCAGGAGCTGTGTGTGCCAGAGTTATGTTAGGAATAGCTTTGTTAGCATTTAGTTCCTTGTGACCCAAGTGCCAAGGTCAGGTTCTCATGGTTGTCTTTTCTCAGCTGTTTCCAAGAGCGGGTTTCATCCTCTTCACAATCAACAGTGATTTGTCCTGCTGTTTGCCCTTCCCTCCATTACTTTGTGTCTTCAGTTTGTCTCTACTTCCTTGTAAATCCCACTAGTGGTTAAGCAATGCTTGTAGAGTTTGTTGTTCAGACAGCATTTTCAGCAATAGCTGTGCAGAGTCACACTCACCCATATTTATGTAATTTCTAAAGCATCTTATGACTTGGTTCTTCTCAGTCAGGCAATATATAAATGCCTAGGTCAATCAAAATCATAAAGTGAAGTAACATCCTCTGCCACTCCAAGTCTTATCCACGCTTTCTCATATCCTAAAGCTGCTATTCAGGAGAACCTGCAGAACTATTAGTCTTTAAATCTAGTAATTATGGAAAGAAAATAGAAGAATTATAAAGTATAGGTTCTAAATAGACAAAGAACAATAGAGGTAATCTGGGTTCTTTTGTGTCATCTTCTAATATAAAATAACTGAAGAGGCAGAGAAAAAATAAATAAAGAAAAGCAAGTTTTTACACGAAAGCCATGTAAGTAACTGTTACAAAACTTGTTGACAAAAAGTGCTGCTTGATTCATATAGCACAAAAGGATAGTAAAAAGCTCTAGGGAAATTCATGAAAAGAGAGCAACCTCTACTGATCATGTGATGGTTAAGAAGGTCTCCATAAATATGCTGAAAGCCTCATCTAGGCACTAGGAGTGTGAGGAACCATAACAGCTTAATTGATGGCTTAAATAACTGTAGGTCCATTGAAGTCAAAAGCCACACTAAGCAGAGTTTTGGCCATTTAGATGTTTTTTGATAGAGTATTGTGTGGATAGGTGCACTTCCTTCTCATGGATGTTTTAAGAGAAGAGATATAATTGTGGATAGGTTAGAGTAAAAACTGCTATATTGAGTTAGACTGAAAGTTTTCCTAGGCCAGTGCCCTGTCTCTTGGTTGGCTGTGGATATTTCAGGAAACAGTGTAGAAAATACCATAAGTAGAGTTGTCCTTCTCTCCATGTACCCTTCCAGCTTCTGCTGTCAGTGTTTTAGGAAGTTCCCAGGGCAGAACTTCTGTCTAAACAGTTATTTGTACCACTGATACATTACTTTTTCTGGCCTGTCTTTTGGATATCACAGTATTCTATTTCCTTCTTTATTTGAAAAGCACCCCTTCCTTCTGTAAATTTCAAACAAACTGCCCCATAATTTCATTAGGCACTCCTTAATTCCACTTTTGTAAGAAACCGATTAATCATTCACTATTCATCTTTTCTGTAGTTTTTCTGGTTATAAATATATAGCACTTCTGTTACACCTGTGCTCAGCCATCTCCTTTCCATTCTGTATAGTCCTAACCAGGCCAGGGCACTGTTGAAATACAACTGACATGGACAGTTTACACTAGCGAGTAACATTTTAGACAATAAGGCATTTGAATGGCCTAACCATATGTTCTCCTCCGGTGTAGATATGACCAGCATTCCTCCCTTGGAATCCCTTTGGAGCTGTCATTCTCTGAAGCCCAGAGCATCACAGGCCTCTTTTGCTGAGAAGATAGACCAGAAATCTGTGCTCCTTGCACCTGGTTTCAGACAGGTGTGTCAGACAGGACCTACCAGACGTGTCCTCTCTACAGCAAACATAGTTCTTGCCAATGACACCTTTACCGAGGATGGGGAGGATAAATCTCTGCTTTCCCAGAGCACGCTGAAGCTCATGTCTGATCCATCAAACTGGAATCTCTCCACAGAGAAAGATGTATTCCCAGCCGTAAGTTCTGAACACAGGTTAGGGTGCTCTGATCCCACGTCACTGGACCCACCAGCTGAGGCCACAAGAATCCTTGACACTTTGACTTTCCAGTCATCTTTGGAAGGAAACCGTAGTGCTGTGAGCACCTTGCAACAAGTGGCTTTGGATGGCACACGCTTCTCTGATGATCTGAGTGCCAGGTTCCACTCCCACCGGCTGGACTCCTCTTCCTCAGGAGAAATAATGAGCATGCTTGAGGGCTGTCTCCAAACTGCTGAGCCGTCCATCGTTGTGTCAACATCAGCTGTTACAGCACGTTCCTTCTGTTCAGGGAGGGAATGCGGCCTTGGCAGTAATATGACCTTTCCGAAAATACGAACTCCCAATACACCAAGAGACAGTATCCAACTAGCCAAGAGACATTACAGCCAACCACAGCCAGGGGCTAATTCTTTCCATCGCATAATGAGCTTAGAGGCTAGCACCTTCCAACCCATAACAGACTCTCTAGTCTGCCTTGGGCAAGTGAAGGAGACAGACATTGATGGTGATGGGATACTGGAGAAGATGGAGACGGAACGTGACCTGGTGAGGGAAGAAGCTGGAGCGTGTGAGGAAATCAACCACTTATCTACCGGGCAACGAGAAGCTGTGAGTTCTGAGGCTGGTGTACTTGACCCAGGAGGTAAACCTCCCACACCACCGCTGCACAGATTACCATCATGGGTAAGAAATGCAAGGACAACAGTCTGAGAAGTGCTGCGTATCTTTGAGTAGTGCCCAGTAGTTAGGCTACAACAGCTCTTGCTCTCACACAGTTGTTTCCTGTGGACGTCAGTCACGTTTCTGAACCACCTAGTCTGACAGTTTCAGATCATGGGGCATATTGTTTCCACTGACAATTTTTTTGTTCTTTTCTCTTTATAAGGGGAAAAAAAAATCCATGGAAGAAAGTAGTACTCAAACATAGGAATAAAAATGGAAGTTAAGAGGTGCTGCATTGTGATTTACCCTTACGAGTCATCAACAGTTAATCCTTAGTTCTGTTGTCATGTGTTTAAGACAGAAAAGTGAGTGCAAGTGAATGGACCAGACCAGATAGTTTCAAGGTCAGAAAAGCTGTGATTACTAGAATAGGTACATGGATTAGATCTTAGCATTCTAGGCTGCCCAAGGAGGTCGTGGAGTCCCCTTCTTTGGAGATTTTCAAGACCTGCCTGGATGCAGTCCTGAGTAACGTGCTCTGGCTCTGGGCAATCCTGCTTCAGCAGGGGAGTTGGACTAGATGATCTCTATGGTCCCTTCCAACTCTAAAAATTCAGTGAAATTTGGTGAAATTCTTATCTCATCGTATACTTCCACTATCAGGAAAATTTTGTGAAAACCTTTGGTAAAGTGAATATATATGTCCGATTGCTTACTGCACGTGAGAGAGAAGTCTGTTATTATCACTTTCAGTTACTTGTTAGTTCAGATGATTGGATTGTTTACTAATGTATCAATCTAATTGATAAACTCAGTGGAAATCAATGTAGTAACAAAAGAGAAAATTCCATTATTTCAGTTTGCTTTTTTGAAGGCCTAGGCAAACACATGGTTTATTGAAGGTGTGCAGTCAAGCACTCATTGTTAATCCTCATGTTTTATAATTTTTTATCCAAGGAAATCTAACATTATTTGTGATTTTTGACTGTGTCCTTTATGATACCAATTTAAAACCGAGTATAATCACAGCTGTTTTTCCAAAGGAATCTCTTTTAATTCAGTCCATAATATGGACCTGTGCCAGGGATGAAGCTGGATAGTGTAGTAAAAGAAACTGCAGTTTTCAAGATGTCTGTTTTATTTGCTGCAGAAGTCAGAAAGGTGTCATGAACAGTGTATTCCCTTTGGCGAAGGAAAATATGGCTCAGAGATTGGCTACTATTCCTTTCTCTGATCTAGAGTTCCCGTGTAAGGTTCTTCTGGTCCCTCAGGCTAAATTTTTCACCGGTGATCATCAGCTCCACACCCACCTTCTAAATGTGTAACTTGAGTTTGGCAAGTTAATTTGATTGGAGAAGCGCTGAGCACTTCTCTGCTGCAACTGTATTTAGTTATTTTCATTACAAACAATGTTACACAATGCTAAATTCTCAAATAGTCAGGTTTGGGACACCTTGAAATGGATACTCCAAAGCTATTGCATAATTCATAGCATGGTCTATGTCTGAGTTTGTCTTCTGGAAAATAGTAATAGCACCCATCAAGGTCTCTCCCAGGGTTTTTGTAAATATTTTTATTAATGTTTATGAAGCATTGCAGTATTACAGTCAGGAACACCACAGGAAAAATCCATTATTTTGTCTTCAGACCAGAGTCAAGTAAGTGTATGCAAGCAGAGCAAATCTAGGTGTATCAAACACTAACGCATGAATAGAATATTAAATAGCACCTTAATCAGTGAGAAATGTCCATTATACGTCCTGAATAGGAAGTGTCTGGGGAAAAAAGTACACATAATATTTCATTAGAGGCTAACTCACAATGGATATACATACAGAAAATACTAATTCTGTCATTTCTTTTTTTGGTGTACTTGACTTTGCAGTTTTAAGTACTTTCATGTATATGTATTATGTGTGTTATCTGATTGTGATTGGTTGTATTCTTTAAGGAGCAGCAAGAGGATTTCGAGCTTTGATTTTTATTCATTTTAGACTGGTTGACATCTTAGACATAACATTGCATTTAGTTGCAGATTTGGGTTACCCCCTTGGAATTTTTATCAATTTGTGAAGCACTTGGAGATCCTTTGAACTGAGAGCTCCATATTTTGTTATTAGTGAGACACAGACTTATTGAGAACATTCCAGACATTTCTTTCATTCCCTTATCAGGGAAAGGGAATCCTTTGCAGGTGGTGACTCAATAAATTGTCCTGTTTTAGGGCTGTTCTTGATTCTTTTTAATGTATTGTTCATGAAGTGGAAAAAACAGCTTTTCCCAAGCTGTGATATAGTCATTTATTGATAATTGCATGTAGGTGTTTCACTCTGTGGATATTAGCTCTGTAGCGTTTATAAGCCAAGTTTGTTGGGATTCAGGGAATTGCACTCGGATGCACACTTCCACAAATGGTTGTTCACTCAACACCTGGTAGACTAGAGCAACCTTTCTTAGGAGGCTCCTTCTTCCTGCCCAAGGTGTGATTTTGATGTGATTCTGTGACACAAGCATTTGTTTTTGCAGGAATCATGTTTTTGTCTGACCATTGCTGTTCATGGTATTATTGTTCCAGGAGAGTCGAATCTATGCTGTGGCTAATTCTGGCATGAGGTTTTCTGAAGTGGCCACAGTGAATGATACTTCCAGCTGCTGTAAGTTCTAGACAAGTTCCATCCTTAGAGGGAGCTTACGGTGACAGTGTGGGACCTGAGCTTCTGGCTGTTCACATTTCTTCATTTCCTTGCCTGTTTTCAAAGTAAATTTGATCTCGCAGATAGCCACTATAAAGAAGGGAAGAGAGGAGGATATGTCTGATGTTGGGGATGGTTGGTGCTGGACTGTTTGAGCCCCTACATTCAGTGACATCTTCAGGGACTCCATTATCTCCTTCATCACTTCTGCTGACACTGTTCTGCCTTTGCGTGGCTGTGACATGCTTTTAGTCTTTTGATTCACTGTCACCTTGCCCTGTTGTGGCTTTTACCTATTTGGACGTGGTGCACTGCATTGCCTCTGTACCATAGGGAGCACAGGGTGGGTAAGATGTCTTACAGGCTAAATAGAGGGACCATTGCAGCTGTCTCTGGGAGTTGTATGCAATTAATTACACATCCTCTGGCCTTGCTGAGGCCAAATTGTCTAGGATGGCAATCTTCCATTATTTGACGTTCCAAGAGGCTACATAAATTCTTAGATGCATACGTGTATGTCTCCATTAAAGCTTCCTTCTTTTCAACAGTTTGTATTATTTGCTTTCTCTCTGAATTTTCCCAGTTTCCAATTTGTCGCGTTCAGCTTCTGGGCCATTTACCTGTCTCATCTACAGAAATGTCACAGTGCCAGTCTACACTACGCTGAAGGGGGTAAGGAGTTACCTCACTTTTCCTCTTATGAAAAGCATGGTCCAGGACTGCCAGTAGTTTGAGAGAGAACTGGATGAAGCTGTGCAGTGAAGGAAAGGAAATTAGAGAATGCTAGGAAGTACTGAACACCAAAAGAATGCAGAAAGAGTAGGAGATGATAAATGTATTTAGGAATAAAAAACACTGCAGCAAGAAAGAGGGCTCTTGAGAGGTTATGGGGAAACACAGGGATAGTGGAACAGTAGAAGGGTGTAACCAGAGGACACCAAATTAGATCAGACTAGAGAGTCCAGATTGGAAGTTCTCAGGCTAGAAAGGGAGGAAAAGAGGAGCCCTGGGACAGTAGTGGGGACGACAGTGTAAAAATGAAGGGCCTGTGTTGAATGCTCTGTCTCCTTATTGGGCGGGAATTGTTCTGGGAAACTCTTCCCTCACATGCTGACCATACAGGTCTGTCTTCCAGAAAGCCACACAGATCAGCAACGTGCCTTTCTTAGATGAGTCTTCAGGCTCTGATGATGACTGCGGCTCCCATGCCAGCTTCAGGAATTCTACTGCTGGATCTGAGAACAGGAAAGCTAGCATGCCAGGCAGCCCTCGCGCAGTGAAGAGAGGTAAAGTGGGAGTATTGCAACTGAGCAGCATGAACTCCATGCTCACGGGTGACGCAAGATGTCCTGAACATGCAAATGCTCAGCCTTGGTGATGGTAATAAGGAGTTCTCCCAGAACATGTGCAGATATCAATAGCTACTCAATAGAAACCTGTCCTCTTAGATGGATTTTTACTGCTGGTAGATTTCTATCCAGGCAATTGCTAAGCTAAGATTGTGGGAAGGGTTGATCTCTCAAGCTCATCACATATCCAGTGAAGACATCCCTACCTTTTCTGTGATTTGTAAGCAAGCTAGTACTGACACATTGAAGAAAATGGTTTTTGTCTCTGTCACCGGCTTCTTGACCAGTAAGCAGATCTTTGCTATCTTTGAGAGGCATCAGGTAATTTGGGTTCTGGCTACGATAATTTTTCTTGACCGCTGGCAAGGTTAAACTGGATCATTGAATAGAATTTTCATTACAATTGGTAGTCAATAAAATAGAATCCCATTTCCTATAGTCTTAAGTCCTGTTGTGATGCATTGGCTGATGTGTCTGTGTGTTGCCGTGGACCAGCGGCGGCAGATTCACAGATTCACAGAAAAGCAAAGCCTTATTGCTGGTGAGGAAGCCTTTTCTTTATTTTGAATGAGAGGGGCTTGAGGCTTTATGCTGGATGTTTTCAAGCTGGAAACAGCATGTCTGTGCTTAAGTAACAAGTATATTGGGTTTGGTTTTTTATATGTTTTTGATCTCTGTTTATTCAGCAGCAAATTTATTTCACTGTCATTATCCAAAACTCACTGTCACTGCTTGTAGGAAAAAAAAAAGGTCTCAGAAGTTTGGTTACTGGGGTTGGAGTTTCCAAAGTCTGATCTGATTTGTTCTTCTTGAACAAAAAATCCTTAATGGTGAATTCAGAAACTCTTCAGATTGTGCAGTATTCAGTGCATGCTTCCGTCTAGCTATGATTCTTGTTCTTTCCTTTATTTTAAACAGGTGTATCTATGTCCTCACTGAGTTCCGAGAGTGACTATGCCATCCCTCCTGACGCCTACTCCTTGGATGGCGACTATTCAGAGCCTGAACATAAGCTACAGCGAACATCCTCCTATTCTACTGATGGTGGAATTTGCACTGTAAGTCTTGCTACCTCACAGTTGTGAAGAGGTACAAATGGAGCCGTGACCTTGAAAGAGAAAAAGTGTAACTACAATATATTGAGTTATCATCTGCAAAGTGATGCTCTAACAGACTGGGCTGTTGATCCAGCTGGTTTGTATCAAAAGACAGTATGTGATGCTTCAGAGAAGGGGCAATTTCTGTTATGTGATTAGATAAAAGCATAAGCATCAAGGGCTGTATTCTTTCCTGATGACCCGTTCATCAGAAGCTGGCGTTCTGTTAGTCGTATTCTGCTTTAATGATGGCCTTACACTTCTGTGACAAAGCAAGTTTGGAAATTCAAAGGAAGCAAGGAGAAAGGATATAATATTTTGGCCTGGAAAAAAAACTCAAATACGGGCAGCATAAAATTCTGTACTTTTGAATGTAAGAGATCAAGCAGACAAAGAACAGGAGTCTAATAATGATTTGGAGTCAGCCTACACTTTTATTTGGAAAATTACTGCTATGGTAGGAAACCCAGTAAGTTTTCAGTGCATCAAACAGTCAGTGAAATGATCTTCAGGTGCCTTCTTTACTAAAGCAACACAATGTGGTATTTGCAGCTACACAGAATGTCTAGTACTGTCTCCAAGTTGAGCAGAGAGCACTGGCCTTGGATGGCTGCTGCTCCCATCTGGCAGAGTAAAGTGGAAAATGATGGAGGTGCAGCAAATGTCTGAGCTTGACTTCAGCATTCGTTCATTTGTATCTTGAGAGGTGCAAGATAACGTCGTCTCCTTCTTGCTTTTTGCCCTCCAGGAGCCCATGGAGAAGTCGGGTTACTTGCTGAAAATGGGCAGCCAGGTGAAGATGTGGAAGAGACGATGGTTTGTTCTAAGAAACAGACAAATCATGTACTATAAGTCTCCGGTGAGTCACTGGGATACATTTACTCCTGTATGGAGGTGCAGGGGAATGCTGTCTGCAGAACTGGTTCCAGGCTCATACCACTGGCAGAGTGGGCAGTCATGGTCAAGCTTCCCCCAGAATGTCCTGCCAAAGAACTTTGTCTGACCCACAGGTTCAACTGTGGGTCTCTGCTTAGGCAGGGAAGCTGCTGGTGGCAATTTCCAGAGATGAAAGGTTGTTCACAAGGACAGAAGCTTGACACTTACTGCTTAACTTCATACAGATGATGAAAAGCAGAAGGCATACCATGGCCCAGCTTTGGTCATGTTTAAGATGAAAATAAAGGAAAAATAAATTACAGTACCAGGAGGGCACAGATATGTACTCATCAGTCAGTATTTGGGGCTCTAAGGAAAACTACAACTTTGAGGGGGAAGAAAGCTGGATTCTTTCATCTTTCAGCCTCCCACATGGACATGAAAGTACTAGAAACTAGGGTGAAGTTGAAAATAAGCTTTCATGCAAAATGCTGTCTTACAGTGATCAAAGAAACAATATTAAGAGAGCACGTTTGGGCACTCAAACCTCCATTCAAACGCTTTTTATAACTCACAAATATTTCAAATGAAGCTACGTTATTTCAAAAATTCTAGCAGTATGCACTTAAAATTTATATATGTATACGATAAAATATGTTTGTTGTTGGCCTTCATTATTCTGCTGTACATTAGAGAGAGCTATATTTAGGGATATTCACCTTCCATACTTTTTTCTTCTGGACACAACAGTTTCCTTCATATCCGCGTAATTACAAAGTATTTCTGTGTATATACACATCTTTGTTTACAATTCAGGAATATTTAGAAGATTTATTTTCAACTTTTTTCAGTTCTTGTCATATTCTGACAACAATACAACTTAGAGTGCAATGCATCTTTATTTCTGATACTAGGTTTGTCAATCCGAATTCACAAGTAAGTTACATATACATATCATTTAAATACGTATATATATATAAAAAAACTTCATAAATATTTAGGATTTATTGTTGGTTGGAAGGAACTTCTGGAAAACCCTAGTCCAACTGACACATTGAAGAGAGACTCTCACCAGCTGTAGATCAAACCACTTATGGCTTTATTTACGTGAATCTTGAAAACTTCCAAAGGGGGAAATTCAGCCACTATCTGTGTACCTGTTTGGTGTTGTATTGCCTTCCCAGTGAGAAAGGGTTTATTTATTTTTTCTGTTGCATTGTTTGTTTGTTTTTTCCTAATGTCCAATCTGAACTTCATAAGACAGTATTTGTTGCCATTACTTTTGTTGTATTGTCTGCCACTACTGAGGAGACTTTTGCTTCAGCATTGCGAAGGGATCTCACTGTCTCATACCCAACCTGGCAACCTTCAGCTGTCCTTTCCAGCTCATGTACAGAGACTCCAACCTGCATATGTATATTACACTGTATTTCAGTACTCTAAAACCCACCTGAATTTTTTTTCTGCTGAAAAAGTTGTTTGCTTTTCTTTCCTCAGAGTGACGTTATCCGCAAACCACAAGGGCAGATGGAGCTGAATTCCTCGTGCCAAATTGTCAGAGGTGAAGGGTCACAGACATTCCAGGTAAGCGTTGCTTTTTCATCCTGCAGATAACCACACACTCAGCTGCTGGGTGAGAGAGCACTTATTTCAGGCTGAATGGTACTGTATGTCTCAATTGATATGAGCTTACTTTATCTGGCCCCTGCGTTTCCTGGCACAAGCCAGGTAGTTAAATAATGGGGAAAATGAAAATGAAATAAATTCTACTTTTGTTTTGTTTTACACCATAGCACTTTCCTTTTTTGCAGTTAGGACTGACAGTTTGAAATCTGTGGGGAAAAGTGATACAATTAAAACCAGGTAGTACCTAGGATCTCCTCTTTCTGAAAGACTCCTCTCAAGATCTCCAGCCTGACTTTACATGTTTGGAGGATCTGAAGAAACATCTGAAGTGTTGGATTCCTATTAGAATTTGACTTCCAAAGTATTAGAAATTAGCCCATCACTGGGTTCAATTTTAAGTTGTCATTGTTAGAAGACTTCATTATAAAGGTGGTATTAAAGTTTTTCTCATGCTGACTGCAAGGCACATGGCCTAACCTGTGAGCTACCTTCTGCCCTTATGGAACTGAAGTTTCTAAGGCTTAATACTATTAAATTCATAGCATCTTTCCTCTCAAAGAGTCACAAGCTATTGAAGGCAGAATGCAATATAAAGTGAAGGCAGCAAAAACATTTCACTTACAATTAAAAATTAGCAGCTACAATGTACAACGGGAATAGCAAGAGTGCTCATAAGAGTTTCAGTCCTTTCACTTGGGCTTTGAGGGTTAGCACCTTTTCTCTTACCCCAAAAAAATCCCTCCTGAACCACCAAAAAAATATCTGTATGGGATAATGGAACTCAGCAGCTGAAGAAAAGATTTGTAAGTGTGCAGATTTATACTTGCTCACTCCTTTTTCTTCCAGCTCATAACAGAAAAGAGAACCTATTTCCTGACAGCAGACTCTCCCAACATCCTAGAGGAATGGATTCATGTCCTACAGAGTATCCTGAGAGTGCAAGTGACCAGTCCTGTTAGTGTTCCTCATAGTGATGCTAAACCTACTGTGAAAGGCTGGCTCACCAAGGTAAAATACTACTTTTTAGTTTATTCAGTTTAGCTCAGTATTGTCAGTGTACCCGCTTCTTGGTTTGCACAGTAAATGTCAGCAAGAAATTAGTATTTTAATACTCCCTAGAAGAGTGGAGAAAGAAAAGTGCCAGTACATTTCTGTATTTCAGAGAGAGGAACATTTGTATAAATGATAAGGAGTGGGACAAACAAGGCTACTGAGAGATACTATCTTTCTCAAATAGTAAGTAATAACAAATACCTAGTTTATGTATGCTTTTCTTCAACAGAATTCACAGCATGTCATAATAAAAACCCAACCATCAGGAAACACCGTTAAATGGCCCATTTACTTGATCTTAACTTGGTGATATAGGACAGTTTCAAAGAAATGGCTTGTGTGGTTCTAGGCATTTATTTCTATCATAACAGAGTGCATGCTCTTAAGTACAATGTACATAGTAAAACGTACAAAGTACAATGGCTGAAAATTCTTATGCTTTATGCCGTTCCCATAGATGAGCTTTTCATGCCAAGTTACTATAATTTTTTTAATATAATTCTGGCCAGCATCTAAAGATGGCTAAAGGCAACCTGCATCTGAAGCTTGTTCATCTGCAATAGGAAACAGCTCCCTAGACTACACTTTGACTGGTCTTTCTCTGCTGAGGTGAAATGATTCATTTTTATAATCTTACAAAGGTTGTTCTTAATATTGTATTTCAGGATACGGAAATGATGGGTTGTTATGAATAAGTAAAATACTTCACAAAATCTTAGACCTGTTTCCATAAGCACCTGTCTCCCATCTACTTATGTGGGATATACTTACTGGCTTTTGGAAGTGATGCCTTGCATGTTTTGAGAGGAGCTCATGTTAGCATAGAAAAATAATACATGCAGGGTTTTAAGGGAGAGTTGAATTGAAAATTGGAATTCTAGAAAACCATTCCAGCAACACTGCTGATGTTAAAAACATGTATTTCTTTGTCCTCCTTACAGGTAAAGCATGGTCACTCTAAGCTGGTTTGGTGTGCACTGATTGGAAAAACTTTCTACTACTATCGAAATCATGAAGATAAGGTAATTCCTTTTCCCCTTTTGTTCCTGAACCCTCCTTTCCCATTTCTCATGATGCTTTCTTTCCTTTTACTGCTTCTTTGTCTCATACTTCAAGCTCTTCTTTGTCTGTACTTCTCCCCTTCTAACAGCATCTGCTCCACAAAGAGAATCAATATTTTATCGGGTTTTTTTAAATATTCTTTTTTTAAAGCTAAAATGACAAAAGACTTACAAAGCAAGCAACTGCTCTTTCTTAGATCACTGTGTTGTTTCTCGCCCTCTCCAGTTGGTCTTGTGAAGCCTTTACAGCAGACTTTTCTACAGCAGCTGATACATTCTGCATACTGTCATGTAAATAAGTAGCAACAATATGGGAACAGGGAAGTCATTTCTTCAGTGTAATGTGCTTCCACTTCAGGAAGCTTTGCCCAATGGTCCATTGCTTTGTCTTGGTGATCACAAAACCCAAGTTTTAGAATATCAAGAAATACTGTGACTCATACTTGGGATTGACCTCCAGGGTCAGCACAGCAGATATCCTCTGTTTGTCTGAATCTACCTATTTATGTAATTTTAAAAGTACTTATTTTCTGGTAGAAAGCAGAAAGTCTGACCAGGATCAGAAAACAGTAGCTCAAAATACTGAGCAACTGATCATCAGAAAACATCCTGCCTTGCAGAACCAATGATGTAAATGCAACTGACAAGCGTAATGGGAAGAAAAAAGTACCTTATGGGAAAGACCATCTTTTTACTTGCGTGGTCTTATTCTGATCTATAGATGTTCTCCCAAGAAAAATAATAAAAGTAGTAACACAGTTTGTAAGTACTTTAGGTGATGAGAGAGAAGAGATTCTATAGAAATGCAAGATAATATAAATACATTAGTTAAACACTGAATTATAGTTTATTCCTTACATTTTACAGAAATGCCAACATTTTCACCTGGGTTTTCTTTCCCAGGGTTCCCTGTCCATAGTGGGAGATTAGCTCTACTTATCTAACTTTCTTCCTCTCCTTGTAGTGTCCCCTAGGACATCTGCCTATGCGTGAGTCAAAAGTGGAAGAAGTAGACCGTTCCTGTGACTCTGATGAAGATTATGAAGCCACTGGTGGAGGACTTCTCTCATCTCACTGTACATTGGTGATTCACCCACAGGACCAGAGTCCCACATACTTACTCATTCGCACCAAACAGGAGAAGGTATAAAAGGCAGTCTTTTTGAAGAGCAGGAATCTTTTTGGTATCAGCAGACAAGGGGGTAGAGACTAAACCTGTTTATAGAACACAAAGTCTGAATTGACCCATACTGTTCTCATCCTTATGCCTAGAACACCTGGCTGTACCATCTGACTGTAGCAGCTGGTAGCAGTAATGCCACAGTGGGCACGTCATATGAACAACTCATTGGAAAACTACTGGATGCAGAGGGAGACCCCAGTAAGTAGAAACCATAAATACTTTTCCATGGTAGCAAAGCAGAGGAAAGGATAATTTTAATTCCCAGCAGCAGCGCTGCTTCCTCGGGTGCTTTGCCATTTCAGCAAGGTTTCTTTTCAATATGAACACTCTTATCTTTCTTCTGTCTCTGACACTGCTTGTTTTTACCCATCTACTACCTCAGATTCTCCTCTGTGGAAACATCCTATGTTGTGCTATAGTAAAGATGGGTTGCATACATCCCTCACCACTCTGCCGTCAGAAGCTCTACAGACTGAAGCTCTGAAACTTTTTAAGGTATTTAACGGGACGTTGCATGGCTTTCAGTTATTTTATTCTGTTGTTGGGATAACAACATTGTTTGGTCATGTTGTTTGTCATAACATTTACTGTCACCATTGGTTGCTTTAGACAGGCATGGTGGGTCAATAAATTACAATAGGACAGTTGGATATTAGGTGTCATTCATTCTCTGGAATTCTAACTTTTCCTTGTAGGGTATCTGGGTTTAGAAACAATGTCCTCCACAGCCTTTACAGTTCAAAGTTAGCCTTATCTTCCTCTTCCTCTCCAATAGTTGGACTGAAGAAAATGAAAACAATTTAGTGGCAAACTCAGTTGTGTCAGTAAGGCGAATGGTGAAGCCATTGGAGATGTGATTCTTGCACTCTCCAAGTGTGAGATGAGCAGTAAGACTGTCCAGTCTCAGCAAGGTAAAGCATGAGCGTGAAAGGCAGAAGCACGTTTTCCCCTTGATTCTCTTGCTGACTTATGAGCTTCTCAGGTTGGGGGAGGTTGAGTGAATTTTCTTGTTGCCACAACTAAAGAGGGAGGGATAGGAATTAAGTATTTATTCTATTCCCTCCTCTCAGGGTTATTTAGAATAATTTGTTAATTGTCTGTAACACATCTGGCAAACCTGGCTTGCAAAGTACCAGAGAAGAGTCACCGTATTCATGGTACTGACTAACTTCCACCCTTTTCCAGTCCTGTCAGCTGTTCATCAATGTCCCTGTGGAGGCTCCCTCTATTGATTACCACGTGTCACTTGCCCAGACAGCGCTGCAGGTCTGCTTGACACATACTGAATTGCAGAATGAAATTTACTGTCAGCTTGTTAAACAGACCAGCTGCCGACAACCCCAGAACCACTCAGTCATTCAGGTCAGTTCCTCTTTTGTTGCTTCCGCTCTGCAAATACTTTCTATTTAATTCCATGTTTTTAATAATTAGCAATGGGACTGGTACTCATAAAGTTGTGCAAATGCGAAAGGTGTGCTGGAGGAAAGAGAATCTCAACACTGATGTGTAAAGAAAAACATTGAGAATGTAACTACTTGCAAACCAAGTTTTATTTTTATTTTAACCATTTACCAGTTGCACATGCTCTATTCAGACCATATTCAGAATCAAAATTCATTGCTCATGTTGGCTAGCTATAATTGTCACATGGTATTAATTCTGTTTTCCATTTTACTTAATCAACACGTGCAAATCATTAATAGTACTATTAAGCATGACATCTGATTATTGCACTATAATTATTGGGTAAATCAAATTAATAAGTTACAGCATAAATATAAATACTTGATTATAATATTCCCAGCTCTAATGAGAAAACAAAATCTGGTTGAAGAATAATGGGTCTAATTTGAAACAAAATTACGTAGTGTGTTGTTTGTTATGACTTGCAGTTACAAACAGGAAAAAAGTATTATTTTAAGTCTTAATTGTTCATTCAGCTCTGGTTACACTAGTGAAAATTTTCAAAAGTGGCCAGTCATTTAGAATACCTCTTCTTGGAGTCCAAGTTGAGATATTGAAGAGCAGTCTGTCCTCTGACCATCACTTCCCTTTGAAGCACCTTGAACTACATGGCTAAAAATGGTTACTCCAAAAAGCGCTGGTCACCATCCAGCATTTTGGTTGCAGTATTCTATGAAAGACAACAGGCAAGTACAGAACGAGAATGACGTCCAATTCTATGTTCGCAGTGCTGGCAACTCCTGGCTTTGTGTGCTCCTCTATTTCTGCCTCAACATCACTTCCTCTGGTACATCAAGCAGCACTTCCAGCGACACGCAGACCCCAGGTAAAGATTCCAACAGCATTTTCTTCTGCTAAACTGATTGCCTTTTGCATCCAGTATGGATAAAGATGGAAGCAGTTTTGTAACTCGCATCTGCAAAAATAAGTTGAGGGAGGGGACAGAAAGTTCCCAGTGGTATCAAGTCATTCCCCCTTCAGTCATTCATATTAATTTGTCACTTATAAGTCACTTATAATTTGTCACTTGAAAGCTAGTTCACAACACTGAGTGACCTATACTAGTAAAAGAACTTTTTGCGGGTATAACTGGAGCTACTTAAGGAGTTTTTTGCTGATGTTGCTACTTTCTTTTATTGCTAGAAAGACAGACCAAAGTAATTATTTAGAATGAATTATCAGAATTTTAGGTGATTATATTTTGTTATCAGGTTAAGCAAGCATACTGACAGAACAAAAGTGAGGCAGAGAACATCCCAGGGAACCATAAAAAGTTAGGAAAAACTAACAAATGTGAAATATATGCTAGTACTGTTTTCTGTTACCTCTTTGGTGTGTTACACTTTCCCCTGTAAGAAAACAGCACAAGATCTACTGTAACAGCAATAAGTTGTTCTCCAGTGTTCACGCTGTGCTCTTTGTTTGTTTCCATAGTGATCTGGTCTTCAGCATATCTCATTGTGTCCTTGGAGAGGAGGTCACAGCTAGAGATTTCTAGTTGTCTGTTGCAACAATACTCAGCCTAAGTCTGCCTTGGAACTCAAGCTAAAAGTCTCCTAGTATTGCAAAGGAAACTTGTATACTCCTCCTATAAAGTTTTTTTTCTTAATTTTCTTATGTGCTGCCTCGCATTTGCTATTTCTTCTCAGAAGCAAAAATACAGATATCAAGCGCTCCTCAATGGTCAGGCTCTGTCTCCATTGGCTTAGGCAACATGTTAGGGATCTTCTGGCTAGTACTAGAAATTACCTCTTCAAACTTGTGCATTACCAGATCCCAAACTGGCCCATTCAACTCTGTAGTGGGGCTGCTCTACTGTTAGAGACTATTGAGTTTCATAAAGGTGTGCTGTGCTCTGTGAAACTCATTTAATGCATCAGTTTCAATCATTACCATGCTGATGGTCTGCCATGTTCTTAGCCCAAAAGTAGCTTTATCAACAACAACAAAAAAACCCACTTTAAGGCAGAAGCAAAGAGGAAATGTATTTATGCAATCCACCTATGAAACAGTTATTAAGGCTAGAAAAAAAAAAATAGATTAGTTTCCCCTGCAAAGTGATAGCACAGTTATAAATCCATATAGATACTTCTATTTGAGAACTTGTTCAGTATATACATTCTTAACATTTTGCAAAAGATGTAATTGACTGTTCCTGCCTGGTTTAGAGACACTTATATCCTTTTGGTGCTGTCAGATGGAGCACTCTTTTCAGTAGACAGTAAACTGATCATATTAGTCTGTCCCTATACTGTATTGACCTGTTAACAAGTCTGAGCCTACTTTGAATCTCTGTCGAGTCTCTTGATTGGCAGATAGGGTTAATACATGGAAATTTAAAATTTCTGTAACCATGTAGATTGATGAACATAACTTATATAATTCTGTAAGTAAGACTAATGCATTACACTTTATTATTAATACTTATCAGGACTTGACACGATAGTAACTAAATTCTGCTGTCATGACAGCGAGTTTGAGGGTGAACTGGTCTTGGTTTAATGGATACTGTGATGGCAACAGGGTACAGAAGAGGATATTCCTATACTATGTCCAGTCCATCTAGGAGCAGGGAATGCTCTTGTACTTCCCAGAGAGTCCATTGTCTACCTTATCTTTACAGATCCTTGGAGCTGAGATTTGTGTTGTAGCTTTTCACTTGAGCTGTTGGTCTGTTGAGATGAACTAGGATAGCTGCACAAAGATGTATCTTTACTTGAGCAAAAGCCTGAGGGAGAAATGCTTTGTCGCAGCATGGGAAATGGCAGAGGACATGGCATTTAAAGCCTGTTTGTTGTCTTATTTCCACCTCTTTGCCTAGGAGTGAAATAGGCAAGTATGCCATCTACTGCCAGAGATCAGTAGACCGCACTGTGCAGACTGGTGAGCGGGAAGCCAAGCCCTCCCGGATGGAGATTGTGTCCATCCTGCTGAGAAATCCCTACCACCACTCACTCCCCTTTAGCATCCCAGTGCACTTCATGAATGGTACCTACCAGGTAAGCCACAGCAGCTGCCTTTCTTCTGAGCACTAGAGGACTGCACCATAACCCACCTCCTTCATGTGCGTGGGTGACACCATGGTGTTTATTATACACATCAGATATTGGGACATAAACGCTATTTCTCTTCCTTGCCATTTCTCCTGAGAAAATGAATGGAATCCAGCGCCAGCTCTACAGGTCTTAGGAAAAAAAGTTGGCTGGGGAAAAGAGAGAGAAGTCATAAGTGTCTCAGACTGCAATGTGAAGGGTGACGATAGGCAAGTGCAGTCACTGGAGCTGAGACACCGATCATGACACACCAATCTGTAAAAAACACAGGCTTTTTAGTTGTGATACCCATCAATGTCATGTTTCTTGGAAGTTATCCTCAGTTACCTCCTCTTTCATTGCAGGTTGTAGGTTTTGATGGTTCCTCAACAGTTGATGAATTCATCCAGCGACTGAACCAAGAAACAGGAATGAGGAAGCCATCCCACATGGGATTTTCTCTGTTCACAGATGATCCTTCTGGCAGGAATTTGGAACATTGTCTGCAGGGCAACATGAAGGTTTTTGTTGTTTTGGTGTTTTCTTTTTCCCTCTGCTACTTCCAGCATACATCTTTGTATGCTGCTAAAAGGCTAATAATTTTTTCTTAATGCAGCAAGATCAAATACACTTGTATTGTCTATCTAGATTAGTATTCAGAGCACTTAATTCCTGCACTTGGGTCACAACAACCCCATGCAATGTTACAGGCTTGGGGAAGAGTGGCTGAAGAGCTGCCTGGCAGAAAAGGTTCTGGAGGTGTTAGTTGACAGCTAGCCAGCAGTGTGCCCAGGTGGCCAAGAAGACCAACAGCATCCTGGCCTGTATCAGGAATAGTGTGGCCAGCAGGACTAGGGAAGTGATCATTCCCCTGTACTGGGCACTGGTGAGGCCCCACTTCGAGTGCTGTGTCCAGTTTTGGGCCACTCACTACAGGAAAGATGCAGAGGTTCTGGAGTGAGTCCAGAGAAGGGCAACGGAACTGGTGAAGGGTCTGGAGAACAAGTCTTATGAGGATCAGCTGAGGGAACTGGGGTTATTTAGTGGGGAGAAAGGGAGGCTGAAGGGAGACCTTATCGCTCTTTATGACTATCTGAAAGGAGGGTGTAGAGAGGTGGGTGTCAGTCTCTTTTCACAAGTAACAGGATGAGAGGAGATGGCCTCAAGCTGCCCCAGGGGAGGTTTAGATTGGATATTAGGAAATATTTGTTCACTGAAAGTGCTGTCAAGCATTGGAATAGGCTGTCCAGGGAAGTGGTTGAGTCACCATCCCTGGAGGTATTTAAAAGCTGTGGTGCTTGGGGACATTGTTTTGTGGTGGACTTGGCATTGTTAGGTTTATGGTTGGACTCTATGATCTTAAAGGTCTTTTCCAACTTAAATGATTCTATGATTCTATGATTCCGTAATTAGCTCAGACTAGTCTGAAACACTAGTTAGGACAAAGAACATTCTGTTTTAGTAGGTGATAAATTGGTCAATTTTTAAAAAGTCTTTAACTCAGATTTGAGCACATATTAAAGTTCAATTTATCTTGACTGCAAAATTAAAATGAGTGAGCTAGCATGATCAGATATCACAACTAACCTCAAATGTGACACTCTTAATTGAGACAAATTTATGTTAGGCTGTGATTCTCTTGGCATGTCTATATAAATCTCAACTATTGGATTATGAAGTATCTCCTTGCTATCTCCAGATAGATAACTCAGGCTTTTATTGTTGATGAGTGTACTTAGGGGAGAAAGCTCTACTGAGTATGCTTTTACTTCAAAAGAGAGAGGAGTGCCTCAGAGGAAGGGAAAAGGAAAGCAGATCAAATATTAACATCTGTGTCTTTCATATGGAGATTTTTACCCGTGCTGCAGCTGGATGACAGCCTTAAGTGAGCAGCTAGCAGCTATGAGTGAGACACGTCAGATTTTGGTACAAATCTGGGAGAATAATTTGTCGTACAGCACTGAGGGAGGGATAGTGGTAGTGGGAACTTTGAAGAGGCCCTGCTACCTGTAAGGAACATAAACATGCAGTTTTACACAGCATAGAATTTCACGATGGGCAACGGAGAGAGAAGTTTAAATTAGAGTGTTTGAAGAGGAAAATACCACAGACAGTGCCAAATTATATACTTCACTTTTATGGCCTGATACAGATCAGATAATCTGGAGCTTTGCTGGCAATTGAACCACCATTGGGAGAGATGAGATAGTAAACGAAGGAGCTTGAGACAATCAAAGGCATCAGTTTTACTGGTAATTAACTGTTTATTATTTAGTTGGCCAGGCAAAGCTTTTTAAGAGAGGATTAGGATATCTGATTATGTATTTCCTCTGACTTCTTATGTTCACATTCCTTTTATTGAGATGCTATCAAAAGAGAAGTAGGGGCCTTTATTAGACAGTTTGTAAAAGGACTGGAATAACCAAGAGAAGCTGAATGGAACCAAAGAGATTAACCGTGATATTACTAAAAATATGTGTAAGTTACAAAGTTGGAGTCTAGGACCAAATGTTCCCAAAGTTCAGACATTCACATCCAGGGGTTTGCTTTAGCCAAGCAGGTAGACAGCTGCTATTCAGAGGATGCAATAGTAATTTAGTTTGGCTTAGGATGGCACTTTTGAAGCAAACCTACCAATCATTCCTATTGACCATGCTTTGATTCACATTAAGGAGCAAGCTTAGGATGAATTAGATTCTTTTTATGTGAAACATAAACTGGAAGATGTGATCCAACACAGCAGTCGGCTTTGAGGCCATTTGACCAGACTAAGGCTAGTCCAAAGGAAAACCCTTGGGAACTGATCAAGTGTGGGTACAGGGTCTTAGTTCCACTGCACAGTGTTCCACAGTGCAGATCTGCTCCTCCTGGGCTTTGCTACATGCTAACATAGACATAGTCACAGAGTTGCTACCAGACCAGAATTCACTTACAGATGTCCCCTTGCAGGTTAGAGCTGGAGTTTTCAGTAGGAATGTTTCAATTTTTACATACTGTGTAATAGAAAAAGGAATTGCTGTGCCGCGTTTGGCTGTGCCTATGCTGATCCAGTCTATTTCTTTATCTTTTGTGTTCCATGATACTTTTTTCACTTTTCCCTCAAGCCTTGACTATACATTTCACCTCAGTTTGTCTCTCTCCATATTTTTTTAAAGATCTGTGATGTCATTTCTAAATGGGAACAAGCCTTAAAAGAATTGCATCCTGGGAAATATGAAGGTGGCACAAGAATTGTGAAGTTGACCTATAAGAACAGGTACTGTGCTTTGTTGGTTGGCCTCACAACTGCTGTTAATATAACATTTCTAGGCTGGATAGATCTCTGTAGATGGTCAGTAATTTACAGTACTGTTAGTGCTAAAACTATTTTAGCAAAGACGCGCTCAAATCTTACATGAGACATGATGACTTTTGTGTTTGGTACATGTGTAAAAGAAGGGTATATGGCCTAGAAGTAAAACCCAAAATACTTTGCAATAGCAGACTAGTTAAGAACTAGCTGTAGCACAATAAGACGTACTTGGCATGATTTCATTTGCCTAGATCCTAAAACATAATTAAATAATGCGTCTTAGGTGAGAAGAGAGACCTGAGGGAAAAATCACCAGTGAAAACAAATATGCTGAAACTTGCAATTAAGTGAAGAATCACAAAGATGAAAAAGATAGAGGAATAATGTTCTGAATGGCACGAGCTGTAGAAGAGACATGTAGTAGCAGTGCCCAGACTTTATATAAGAAACGTTAAAAGCTGGATGACAAGAGATAGTAGAGAATGAAATAATAAGACAAAGATCTAAACCAAAAACTGGAACAGGTTCATCATTTACAATACAGACAGGAATTCTAAATTACAGTGAATGGAGAGATGTGTATAAGAACAAAGAATGGCTTTCTGCATGTGAATTCTGTTTGCAGCCAAAACAAAGGCCACCCCAAAACCAAAAAGAAACAAAGTTCTGTATTGAGCGTATGAAGATTTTGTTGACTGTAACGGTGGAAACAAATTTCTGTGAGCTTTGTTAGTTGATATACCAGAGCTGGAAGCAGAAGTTATTGCTTTTGACCCAGAAGGCAGTATTTGTTTCAGGAGTGAATCTTCGCGGTATTATTTTGTTGGACTGGAATGTGCCTAGACTGGACAGCAAGGATGTTTTGAATAAGGTCTTTCCAAGGTTGGGGTGTTCTAAAACCAAGGACTCTGATCTGTAAGGTCACTATGGTCCTAACAGTGGTGTTAATCTTAGATTGACATAAAAATAAACAAACCGATCCACTGGAATAAGATCTTCTGTTGTATTGTGGAATATATAATCATAGATGCAGCTGTAAATTAATAATTGAATTAGATGGTGTGGGCTGTAAATAGGCATCTATGAGGAATGGTTCTGGGAAGCATTCCCCAAGCTGGTGTCTTCAAGCCCCATTAATCATCCTGCTATACCAGGTCAAAGAAATTGCAAGTATGAAGGGAATAAAAAATAGTAGGAAGCTTTGATTTGCAAGAATGCTGCTTCAATTTTTTCTATTATTTCCTGCTGAAGCAAACTGAAGACTTTTTTAATAATAATATAAGTGTAAGTGGTCAAAACAAAGCTGGCAAAAATAACAAGTCTACAAGGTTGTCATGTAGAAGTTTATACATGTAAAGCAGAGACAGTTCTGCATTCTGTTACAAGCAGAGGAGGTCGTATCTTAAATATTGCCTGTGCTTGATGGGGATGGATGGACACTGATTTACCTGTGTTTAATAAGGCTTCACTTTCTTGAAGTGCTTGGTGCTCAGAATTCAAATGGCTTCCAAAGCTAGGAAGCATGTTTTGAGCCTCCTTGCCTAAGTCTTGTTCATAAAAGAAGCAGCTCAGCTTCCAAATCTCTGTCCAGTACCCCTGCAATACACAAAGTTCATCTGTTTTCAGTTCACAGTATCTTTTTACCTTCACAATCCTCTCTGCTTTTTAGGCTATATTTTCGGAGCCAGGCCAAAGGTGAGACAGACCGGGAGCGGTTGCTACTGGCCTTCCAAGTCAGCAATGAAATAGCCAATGGAAGATTTCCTGTTAATAAGGAATTAGCTCTGGAAATGGTGGCTCTGATGGCTCAGGTGAGTATGGCTATGGGCACAAATCCTCCCTTTTGTCCTCCAGGGACTTCAGCTGTACACTGAATATCTTTGACTAAGCAGCTCTCTTTTGCATCAAAAGTAGTTTTTCTTATCAAACTTACAGTCTGAGATGTACCATGCCAAACACATTATACCAGCATACATATGTTGTTAGAACACCTTTTGCTGGGGGGAAATTTGCTGCAGGAGTGCCTTTCCTTCTGAAGAAAAATATTGGAAAAAACAGTGAGGCTGGACTATACCCAAAACTGCTCCAAGTAGTGCCTTAGTAGAGATATGGAAATAGTATCACTACTAGAATTCCACTTAATAGTAAAAACTTTGCCTCTTGCACTGCCAATAGACTCTTACTCAGGAAGACCATTATGTAGGATCCTCCATTAGACCTCCAGGCTTGCATTTAGCTATTACCACATAAAACACACAGTATGGGTTGTGGGCATGATAAACGGGATAATAGTTTCTTACTGAGCTGAAACTGTTGCATTTGTTAAAGAAATGTAAACTGAGATGAAGAAGCCGGGAACAATGTCCAATCTATTTACATATAGGCTGTTGTTCTAATTGGCTAATTGAAAATAACCCCCAAAAGCTTGGCAGTTATTCAGAAGTGTCTCCCTACAACAAGTAGCTGGCTGAGTTCTTGTTTTACTTTCTTAGATCAGTAAAGAATTCCTTGGGCGGTCATGTCCTCAGTGATTGCTCTGTTGTATACATTTGCTGTGGTAAATGCTGTTACAAAATTCCCCAGTCTAATGGTGTCTTTTTGCGTGACGAATAAACACAGTAGTTATTAGTATGGGAATTCATGGAATGTTCTACTGCACTAAAAACCCCATAGTTCTGTTGCACTATCAATGATAATGTTGTCTTAGGTGGAATATGGGGATTTGGATCGACCAGGATCTTCAAGTCCTGGAGGAACATCACAATCAAAAATGCAGCATCTTCTCCACCAAGTCTTAGATAAATTCTACCCCAAACGCTACAAGCAAAACATTACTCCCGAACAGCTCAGGTAAATTGTTTGCTCTTCTATACTTTGCACTGAAAACAAATTTTACTTGCAAAATTCTGTCTTTATATTGAAGAAGTTTCAAGGAGCCCTGGCAAGATTATTTGATGTAGAAACTTAATCAAAACACAAGTGTCGGGAAAAGGTTCCTTTAAAAGAAAATAGCAGTTAACTAATATAAAAAGAGCCAAATACCAACTAATTTTCCCCTAAACAAAAAGTTTAAACCTTTCACTTCCAAATTAGCCATTTCAGTTCCAACGAACTCTAGCCTAAGCCTAAGATGAATTCTATTTCTGAATTTTTCTTTTACCCTTCCCCCAAGTGTCAATTGAATCCAGATGCCTAACATTTGCAATGAGCCATAAAGCCAGCACATATGGGCTGCTTCAGGCCATGGAGTAATTCTAGTAGGACATGTTTTAGCAGGGCTTTTTGATGTTCTGACTTGGAAATTTTCACACACAATGCAGAGATCTCAAGTACAGAATTCGGATACTGCCAGGGATCTCAGCTCTAACTGTTTTAACAAGAGAATGATAATCTTCCAGATCCAAAGCTACTTAGGCATGCAGTGGTGGAACTAACACAATTACCTCCTTTTGGAAGCAAATCCCATCTGCGTGTAGCAAGATAGCTGCCCAAACCATCCCTAGTGAGCCAAATAGAGAGCGAGTTAATATATATTGCCATTCCATATAGAGTATGCTACAGTTAAGATGAAGGTGTGAGTATAATTGAACGTGAAGACAAGCTGGGCAGGATTTTACTGTAACAGCTGCCTGAGTCTTTGTAGTTACGGTTGTTTAATATATACACCAGTGAGCAACTCATATGTGACTGTGATTCTTGGGCATTAAAATGCTAAAATAAACTCAGATTGTACAACCCTCATAACTGACAGTGTGAACAGCTCTGTCTGTGGTACTGTGTAGAACAGCCCTTTTGGAATGAGAGGTATATCTATAAATTGTTATAATTTTACTTACCTTTCCTTGGAAGACGTTAGTAAATAATGATGTCTTGTGTCTTGGATTCTGTGAAAGGCAACTGGCTGACAGGCTGGCAACAAAGTGGATGGTTCTACAGGGATGCTCTCCACCAGAATGCATTCGAATTTATTTGACAGTGGCCCGGAAGTGGCCTCTCTTTGGAGCCAAAGTATTTACTGCAAAGGTAACAGGAGTACACTTTTTTTCTGCTCCTGAGTGAACTATCTGAGCAGACATATACCTATGACCTCTGGTTAACACGGGTTGAAAATGCTTAACTTCAGGAAGGGAAAAACTGAATAGTCTGTTCTGAACTAACAGCTCTGTTTGGTAGCACATAGGTTTAGAAAGAAGATAAATATGTTCTAAACACTAGGGGTTGCTAGTGTTTAGTAAATAAATACTGGAGGTTCCCTGGGTGCATCAGTTGATCATAATACAGAGAACTAAATCTCCTTACAAACCTCACCAAAGCTTTCTCGGGCAGGAATTTTTCTGGTCATCAAGGCTGCAATGATAGTTTAAAAATACTATTTACATACAACTGGGGGTGGGTGGAAGGGAAGAGTCCCCCATAAATCACAGCTGGCAGCTGATTCTCTAAAAGGAGAATGGGTATTTCAGTCCTGCTCTCTGCTTGACACAGAGCTGGCTGCTTCCCTTGCCACAGGAGAGAGGCAAGCACTGCTACTGTCCTTTTGCAGAAACAGAAAAACTAAAGCACACATTGGTTAAGCTGCCAGCCCACAGGCGTCAGTGGGAGAGCAAAGAACAGCTGGAGCTTCTCCCAGTAGCTTGTACCATCTCTCAGCCCATCCCAGAGTAGAGCTCTCTACCTATTTCCTATACCTGAACTAAGGTCTTAGCACATTGTGGCTGAGGAATCTTGTTTTGGCGTTAACCATCTTCCCCAAGCCAGCAGAAACCTCCTCTATTGAAAGCTTGAGACAGGTCTTGTTCATAGTTACGTGTTCCTTGCTTTGAAGTCAAAGCTGCTATAGTTAAGGCATAAAGTCTAAGGATGCAAGGGACCTCTGGAGTAAATACACAATAAGTTTTCAAAAAGACAATTATTTCCACTGTCAGTAGTAAAAGCAGAAGAGGTTACTGGTATTTGAAGTTACTGACACTGAAGAATCAGAACATAGAATAGTTCCACCAGAGTTTAAATAGTATTGATATTTCTGATTATTAACATATTTTCTAATTTTTCAATAGTTAAACAGCAAAGCCTATGGCATTAGTCAGATAATAGCAGATTCCCAGGAAAGATTCATGTCATTAGTCATAACAACACATAACTCATCTTTAACTGATAATTGATGCACATTTGTCAAAATCTTTAAGGAAGAAAACTGCGTTGATGTGATGGTAGTGGGTGCATTGGCATTATAGAAACCAACAGGCTTCACTGCCTGCCTGACTGATGGGAGCCATATAAGAACCACAGCAGAGCAGAACTGCTGCTTTGTTGCTCTGTCCTAACATTTCTTTCAGTTTTAACCACACTGATGGAATTTAATTAATCTCAATGCCTTTGTTATCATTGCAATTCTTGTGCCACTAGTCCCAAAACTCTTATGTAAATCTGAAAATGCTATTCCAGATTTCGAGAGAAGTCCTCTGGAAAGTCAAACTGGTTCAGACCCTCATCTTTATCCTTAAAACCCAAGATTTATGTGTGTGGTGAAATAAGCATCTTTGCGTGGTGGTCAAGAAATATCTAAACTAATAATTCTTTTTCTGTAGCCTGTTTTGCCTTCCTCGTTAGAAGACTGTCCAGTCTGGATAGCTGTGAATGAAGATGGTATCAGCATACTGGATTATAACACTATGGTATGGTGAGGAACACCGTTTAAGAAAAGTAACTTACCTCCCACAGAAAGATATTCCCTTGAGTCCACTTAAAGTCACTAAAAGTTTGTCTTTAACTTCAAATGGATCCAGAAGTTAATTTGTAGAAGTCAGAGATGAGGGAAGTCAGTGCTATGTTTGAACACTACATAAACAAAGGAAAATTACAGCTCCAGTGTCAGGTAAGGTTTCACAAAACAGCTAACTGCCTCTTTGATAAGCAGGAAACATGCTCATACATCTTCCAAAATCTCAGTGGTATGTGCTTAACTACCACCATGTGGGACATAACAAAGTTTGGACTATTGCTCTGGAGCAGTGAGGCATAGAGCAAGCTTGAAGAAAACTAGAAATGCAATTCTCATTTGAGATTTCTCTGCCAGCCGTTACCTATAGAGCCAATTCCCTGTACTGTCTATTACTGCTGGAGATCTGGTGTTCTTGCAGTAAGTAGCAGATACATTAGTTTAAGGTGGCCATTTTTTCTTTTATAGAACTATGACTCTTTCAAACTCTTTGTCGTCTGCAGCACTTGAAGGTCTCTTATTCATACTCCTCTGTGCTGACCTTTGGAGGCTGTCGAGATGACTTCATGATTGTAGTCAGTCAAAGGAAAGAAAGGAGTTCTGGAAAAAACAGCACTGAAAAACTCATTTTCACAATGGCAATTCCAAAGGTAATTATAAAAAGAACAGTGAGTTTCTTTCCATCTGGCAGCATCACAGCTGGGGATTTTGTGCAAGCCCTGGGGACGTGTACTTGTGGCTGCTGCATTAGCTACATACGTTCAATAAATCCCTTGTAAGCTGGAACCTTTCATCAAGAGACTTACTGTAAGACCTAACTCTTGAAGACAGACCTTCGCTTCAAAACCAACAACTCCATGTGAGAAAGCCATTTGCAAAAGTTATGCAGTCAATGGGTTCTAAAAATCAAAGGGCACTCTTAGCTCTAATTGACTTACAGTTAATCATTTTCTTTTTTCCCCTAGATTGTTGAAGCAACACTTCTTATTGCCAGCTATATTAACTACCGTTCGACACCTTCGCTCCTGCCTTCTACGCAGCCCTCCCGCAGCAAAACACCTGCCAACAAGTTCTGGGAGACTGAAAGTCGGTGCTTTTTTCCTCCTGTGCCCCGAAGTACTAAGGGGCCCACCCTGCTCTGAGGGCTCATTCCAAATGACTTTAGGGATTTGATTGTTTGATTGGTTTTTGGTTTTGAGTTTTTGGTTTTTTTTTTTGCACTGCTCTGTACTGAATTGCAGACTGCTGTGATTTTGCTGGTTACACACCTTACTTTAATGCAGGCTCTGATTCTTTTTCCATAAGAATAGACAAAGTTCCTTAGTGCATGTAGAGGCAGCGTCCCTTCTTTATTCAAAAAGTCTTGCTTTTGGGGACTGTGCAGGAGTCTTGTTTCCATGCCACACTCCATCCAAAATACCATGCCTCAGGTCACTTGCCTGCACAGTGCTCCAGTCACATTACATCTGCTCTCCTTCCTTGCACCCATTCTTCTTCCATCTCCTGATCATACTGCTATGCTTACAAGCACAAAGGTTTTCTTTGATCCCTCCCATTTTCAGCTTTGCACCTGCCTTTAGATCACGGCACACCCTGTGTCACACACCCTGTGTCTGGAATCTCAGTCCAGCTCTTAAAACTCCTAGTGACCTCTTCTCCTTATCATAGTCCCTTTCAGTTATTATAATTATTTCCAATAATCTTCTGTTTGCATCAATCCCTGACATGCTCACTTTTCACCTGGGTTAGACTGCAACCTCTGCACAGCAGATTTGAGTGGCAATAGGCTTGAATCTGACTGCAGTGGGCTGAACACAGACCTATTAAAAGTAAAACCAGGTGGTAATGGATAGTGTGGCATGTGGCATGAACCCTGTACAAAGATGCATCCTATTGAATACTGCCTGTATTAGGAGCTGCATATCACTGCACCGTAAAGTAGATATACAATGGAAAGGCTATTACCAGAGTGTAAAGATTAACATGACATAGTCTGATCAGGTAGTTTAGACAAAACTTTGGTTCTATACTCTGGTTGTGAATAGCCATCACACTAAAGTTTTTTTACTATGTTTAAATTCAATTTTACCACTCCCAGAACAACTACTAAGATAGTCTTTTTGCAGAGACCATAATCATTTTTATGCAACTGTTTAACACAACCAAGATGACAATTTAATTCTCCCTAGAGCTATAACGACTACTCCCTGAAACTGATGCCAAAACCAAAAGACAGAACACTTTCCAAGTCCTTGCTCCAGGCATGAAAGGAAGAAGACAGTTTAGAAGGAAGAGGAGCTAAACTGACAAGAATAATTCTGATGCAAGCCAAGGGTAATTTCAGATCTGAAATAGGGAGTACAGAGGAAGAGTTCAGTGGTACTGAAATGTCTTTGCATGTTGAGGACTCAGAATGACTTGGACTGGAACACTCTCAGATGTTGCCCTGTCTCCTACAGGACTGGTACGTTTCGGGAGCCGATGCTGCTCTACAAAGAGATAAACATTATATCTCTGCTGCAGGGCTGAAGGTGTTGCGTGCTCCACCATCAGACAAGCACTTTCAGAGACTCTTTCTGCTAATCACTGCTGTAGATGTTTTGGGATGTGTTTGAAACTGCACACAATCTCAGACAAAGGAAGACCAGGCAAGCAAATTTTGTGCTTTTTCTGTCTTTCAGCAAGTGGAACAGATCTTCCCAAACCAGTTCTGCCATTCTGACTTGACAGAAGGTGATCCTTTCAAACTCCTGCTTCCTTCGTGCTCCCACAGCAAGGAGGAGGTAGTCAGCAAGTGTGTACTCAAGTATTCTTCTTCAGGCTTTCCTAAAGAATGGGGGGGGTTTGAATCTATTTCAAAGGGACTTAGTTATGGTTGAGAAGGTTGATGGATTTTAAACAAATTTAAAAAAAAAACAACCAAATAGCAGTTTGTCTTGAAAGAATCTAAATCTGCCTGGCTTGAGTTCAGCTATTCTCATAAGCATTCTAAAAAAGCTAAGGAAGGATAACTGCACTGTCAAAAGTACCATCTGCAATTTCATAATAATTATGCATTCATGGGCAACTTTCCCAAATTCAAACAGTGTGAATCCAACCATTAGAAAGAATTCAGTAATAGCAAACCAAAGCTATTCACCAATGAACAAACCAACCATATCAGTGATTTTACTCCCTGGTACCTGCCACCAACCTTGAAATATCCGACTAATGCACACAGTGGAGCTGATACTTCAAGAAGTTTTTGTTTCAATCTTATGATTGCTGCAAAGCCACAAATTAAAAGAGAACAGGATGGGACAGACAAAAATCCTTCTAAACAATCCCTTATCGGCATCTTTGTTACAAAAAAAACCAAAAATAAGCCCACAAACAGAACCCAAACCACCTTATGGTGGGTTCTGGAAACAACCAGAAACAAACATGGCATACATGTGACAGAAAAAGATTGTATGAAGAGAGACCTGATTTGCACATACTGTAATGTACCCACTTCTTATGAATTTAAGGACCATCCCTTGAAGCTACAGAAAAGGGGGGAAGCTTTCTGAGCCAAAAACAATTTTGAGAAGGTATTTAGTCTCTTTTTTTTTTCCCCTTAGATACTTTTAAGTGACTATATATACCGATAGAGTGGTCAGTAGTACATATTTCGCTGGTCTCTCACATACACGGTGATCTTAGTATAAATACATCAGTTTGAATACAGAGAGCATTATTCCTCCTCACTCAATTACCTATGCCTAACTCTTCCTCCTGTACCTGAAGGTCTGTTTGGCAGCCTGCTTCCTGTGTCCCACCAGTAACCGAGCTGCTTCAGAATAAGCTGAGCTGTCATCGGTGCTGGGGATACTCAAGGCATAAAAGTCTGCAGTTCAGAGGCTGTACTTCCCTCACAGCGCTGACACTCATGTCCTGAGAGACTTGTACCAGGGCAAACAGGAAGCACAGATGTTGAATAAGCAAGAGCTGCCATGAAGCTCATTATTTTCTGCTATAACTGCACTTTAAATTGAGAAGCATGGCATATAGAACTTTTTATTCTTCCTTATTTCTTAAAAATATTCATCAATACTTGAGTATTTCAGGGACAACCCCACTCTGATGGATGCACATATACCTCCTATTTATAGCTTACCTGACTTCAACCAACCAACCAAACCTGTGTAGATATCTATTTTGTATGATTCTTTGGTAGAGAAACCAATTTTTATTTTAATCAATGCTTTTGCCAAGGATTATTGCTGCAGCATAGAATGGGATGACAGGAGCCTTTGTTTACCCAACTGCTGTGTGTATGTAAAAGGCTGTCTGGGAAATACTGTGAGATTTCTGTTTGTTCTTAATAAAATGCAGTTGTGATTAATTACACTGTATTATTCTCAGAATGAAAGAAACTATTTTAAAAGCCAAAACAGTCTCAATATAAACAAAAAAAGTGGACAAAGACTGTGTTTGATATCCATGCACACACTTGGTGCAAACCTGCCTTCGTCTGATTCCTTGTTTGTCTCTGCTGATCTTCTCTTAACTTTAGTGCATGACTAAAGCGCACTCCTATGGGTGCAGGATGTTCACTTCTTCAAAAGATGGCTAAAACAACCTTCCAGACTTCCTCCTGTGACACAGCTACTTGGTTGTTTCTTCAGTGCACATTCTCAGGACCTCATGGGATTTTTACAGCGTAGTCAATGTTCCCAGCACACTCTTCAGCCGAAGACTCTGTCCACTCCACTGAGACATAATTTATTTTCTGACACGTTCTCCCTACAGCTCAGCGAATCTTCCTGCTGCTATAGTGCTCCTCAAGGGCCTCGGCCATTTCTCCTCCCCATGAAGAAACACAACCTGGCTCAACCACACCCTGAGCTATATGAAACTCAAGTATAACACGTGCTTCTTAGTCAAAGGACCTCCCCTGCAGTCATTTACGTGGTCACGCTCCCAGGGCCTGCCACTCTTTTCTACCCCTGCCCCAACAGCCACTCTCCCCAGTTCTGCCTGGACTTGCACCCAAATACTCTGCATCAGGCTGCAGCTTCACTAACTTCAGAGAGACCCACCAACTTACATTAGAGCAGCCGTGGAATAAAAAATCTGGCCAACCTCAATTATGAGAAATAAATAAACCCATAAAAAATGAAGTAACCTAGATGCTACCCAAAAGCCAGTAGCACATCCCCAAGCTGCTGCCTTTCACTTGGACAACTAGAATGCTTCCTGGAACATGAGCTAATCAGTGTCTTTCAAACTTTGCAGCAGCATGGGAAAAAAAAACACCTTATCTCTACCATATTGCATAATGGTATGTTGCCACATGTTTTAATTTGAGATGATGTAGACAACCATAGTATAGCATTGTTTGCAAATTAAGCACGGCCTCTAGGCTCCTGCCAACTTGCTGGTTTAGGTCTTGTTTTGACATTCAGCTGTTTTAGTTATGTTACTAAGGAGTCATGGTAAAAAAGAGAGAAAAATACCAGTTAAAGGTTACAATAACTTTTAGCTCATCAACAAAGAAGAATTTCCCAACCTTAAGTCACTCATGGGAGTACAGATCAATAAAACTTTATTCACATAGTCATTACCATCATTTCAACAACACATTTGCCTCATATTCTCAGAGCAATTGATGTGGCCTTTTCAATGCTGTATCTTCTCCATGTCCTGCGTCACCATGTCCCTGCCCCTTTCAGCAGTGGGTCCGTTATCTTCCCTGTCTTCCTTTTGCAACTTACGTACTTACAGAAGCCCTTCTTGTTGCCTTTGACATCTCTCAACTGATTCAACTCTAGGTAGGCTTTGGTTTTTCTAACTCCATCTCGGACAATATCGCTATATTCCTCCCAGGTTACCTGTCCCTGCTTCCACCACCGGTGTTGAGTTTTTCCAGGAGCAACTTATTCATCCATTCATCCATGTATCCATGCCAGCTTCCTGGCATTTTTGCTTGACGTCTTGCTCACTGGGATGGACTGTTCTTGAGCTTGGAGAAGGTGATCCTTGAGTATCAGCCAGCTTTCTTGAACCCTCTCTTCCCTCTAGGATCCCATCCCATGGGAGCAGATCCTTGAAGAGGCCAAGGTCTGCTCTCCTATGTTTATTTCATTAAACATAATTGAATGCAACGGTATATTTTAATTTTATGTTCTTTCTGAAATTCTCATGTGGATTAGGGTTACTGTCCGAGCCCACTCATCAGCTTTGGTAGAGTGGTATATGCTTTTTTCAAACAAAAGGTTCAATAGAAACAAAAAAAAATTGCACATTTTTGGCAGTCTGGCCAAGGTTACATTGTGAGTTTATCAGAATTTTCAGATCCACAAAAGAGTGAAGGTTTGATGCATGTTCTTTCCTCCTTTTGCTCATAATTTCCCCATAATTCTTTTCTGAAAAGGCAAGGATAAACCTTCTCTGTCTGACTCTAAAAAGTTCTGCCCACATCCTCCACAGCAGAGGATTTCAAGGTTCACTTGTGCGCTTAAGCTGACATTTTCTGTAACAATTCTGTAAGTCTGTGTGGGCCTTCAGCCCTAACCTCACTCTATTGCTGCGCCACTTTCTACTCATTAATTAAAAGAAGACATGGGGCAGTTTTGCTTGCTTTTCTGTGAGTCTCTCCAAGTCCTGCTGCAAGTTTGCCGCATCATTTTTTTTTTTTTTAATTATTTTATACCACTTGATTGTGGAGCCGTCTTCCTCTGCTCCAGAATCTCTTGGCAACTTTTGTACACTTCTATCAAGCAGTCCAGACGTGGCTTGGAGCTCTAGGATTCAAGACAAACAAAAGAGAATGAGGCTCTGAACTGGCTGTAAAAGAGCTGTAAAGCTTTAACTTCCCACTAGTGAGTTTTGTCAGGCAGGGAGAAGAAACGGGGAGATACTGACACAAAGCTGACTATCAGAAGCCGACGTAGAAGAAACGGCAACAGCAAGGTGTCTGTAGTTAATCAGCTTTCTCATTAAGACAATGGAGAACAGATTTCCCTTTTACGTGTTCATTGATAAATAATTCATGAAACTCCAGGAGATGTTTGATGTAAACTGGCGATATAGGAATGCAAAGCCATTCCATAAGCCATACCTGCTCTGTGATGAAAGATGCCAGTCCCTAAAGCCGTCAGGTCAAAACATGCAGCACCATTCTGCAGTTAGCCCAAGTCTCTCGCCAAATCAGAAATCCTCTTTCTCTGCTCACGGTGCACAGCGACAGCACGAAAGAAAATCCACACCTTCCAGCCCATTAACCTATCTACTAGGCTGTACTCCCTCTAGAGACCTACCAAACGAATTTCCATACACTAATCTACCATCCTAGACGTCCTCCACCCTGAAAAGTCTACCTTCAGGACAGAGAATTTAGACACCTGGTTCTTGGCCTCTGGCAGTACTGTCAACAAAAGGACAATGGTAGGTTAACTGAAAACATCAAGTCATTTCACACAAACAGCAAAGAGTGGTCAAAGTATAATGACTTTCTATCACTTCTAATCTGGACCAGATTAAAACCAGCAAGGAGGTGAAAGTTTCCCAGTCCCACAGTCCCTACAGCCCTATGACTTTTGAGCTCCCAAAACAGCATTACCGTGTAAAGTCCATCAAATGCCTCTCCTTGCAAGTGTTGCTTAAGAGAACAATAGGTCAATTCAGTGCAGAACTGCTCCTGGGCTCAGTGACACGGTAAATTGTATTTTTGAAGACTGACATAACTTAGAGGAACCCAATGAAGGAGACACAATAAAGTTACTAATTACTGCTCCTTCCAAACTAAGTAACACACTAACTTGCATGTTAGTGAGAATTACTGACAGGTAATGAATTGCAAACTGACACAGCTCTTTCTGTACCTCCTTTGCTAGTGGAGTCAGCTCTACCAATGCTAAGATATTTCCATGGAAATAACACTGTTCAGAGTTGAGCTGGGGAGAAAAAAAAAAAAAGAATGTACAGGCTCCAGGCAGCCTCTTTGAAGCTGAAAAGGCACACTGGAAAGGAACTGTGTGCAGCTGGAATTTAGTAGTTGTTGACTTCCAGCAAATCCATTTTTCTCGCTCGACTATGTGTGAAATACTTTATTTATATTACTGTTAGTAAACATCTTTACAATTGTAGGACCGAGCTAGCAGCAAGTATCAATGGAATACTCTGCTTATACCTGTCAGTATTTAGCTGAAAACTAACTGTATCCAGTTATAAACTGGATGTGGACTACAAACTGATAGTTACTAGCAGCAAGTGAATTAAGAAGGACACAGAGGGCTATAAACATCAGCTGTCTAAGATGTGAGGTACCTCCCTACTGCTTACCACCACCCAAGGATCAGACAGAAATAATATCTATCCCCAAAATGGAATTATGAACAGGTTATCAAAAGAAGAGAAAGGGGAGACGGTAAAGGATAGATAAAGGATAGATAAAGACAGAAAGGATAACGGTAAAGGAAACAAGTTATTATACATTAAGCAAATTGCTCACAGCTTGTACTGTGATCTTTGTCAATGGGGGAGACAGGGGAAGTAATTCATATGCCAAGAAGGTTTTTATGAGCACTTTTGGCACACAGAGCCGAGAGAAAAATCAGCTACAGCACAGTGCTATAGTTATGATGGTAACACTGAGCACAGGACTACAGAGAAAGTCCTATGAGTCCTCAGCAGCCTATGTGAGCCAAAGACTTCTACTTCATGCAAGCTCCCGGGTGGGTTCAGATTTATGCAGCTCCCTGGTCTTTGAAAGGAGAGCAAATTAAAAAGGCACCCCTGGTACGTAATTCTGTGAGATTTCCAAGACCACCCATTCCACAATGCCTGAAGGCCCAGTCAGCAAAAGGCAACTGTAACCAGCTAGCTGTAGTGGAATGAAAGTACACTTAGACAACTGGTGCACACACACAGAGCACAGATCTGGATTTCTCCATCATTCAGGCAAACTCACCTGAAAGAGCGGCACAACCTCAGATACTCCCTGAGGATCTCCAGGGTCCTGGAGGAGGATGCACAGGTAGTAGATAACTTTTTGCTACAAGACAAACAGACAAAATCATCAGAGTTTGATGATGCCATCAAAGTGCCAGGAGTTATCACAGAATCTGTTTCACCTCAATGGGCTGAAGGCAAATCACCCCAGGCCACAGTCAAATCTACAAATTTATATCTTTAGCTTTCCTCCATTCACACAATACAAAAAAATAATTTTACCTGAGTTTTTTTTCCATTATATTTTTAAACTGAAAGGAACACGTACATGCTGGAAGGGTAAGGTCTGCTTTTCTAAAGGAGTTTTGCAGAAAACTTCAGAAATTGGAAAAATTATCTCTTGTGTTGCCTATCTTCTCATCTCTGTCTTGACTACTTATGGAGCTTGGCATCAGGGTTTGTAACAACAGTTCAACACAAAGAACTAAAACCACCAGCTCAGTGTCAGTGGCATTATCTAAGGGACGGACTTGGCTTTTTGAGGTTATTTTTTGGCTTAAGTTCTCCTTTAAAGGTGAGAGAACAGATAAGAGAATAAAGAAAGGAATCTGAAACAAAGCTCCTGATGTCACTAAAGCTATGGACGGTGCTGTGTTTAATTTCTCTGGTAAATCACACTCATGAAAATACACCGGATGTGAGTGTGCCCACAGATAGACAAGAAGCAAGACTGTGCATGATTACCATATGGATGGCTTCATTGATAACCACATCTTTCACTTGACTCATCTCAATGAAGGTTGTGCTCTCCTTCCCTGAAGCATAGGATGAAGTCACCTGAATGCCAAGCGAGCCGATGACCAACAGCGATTCCTGGTCAATTTTCACAAAGTGCAAGTACACGATCAGGCCAGTCAGCGTGACGATGATAGCAGCAGAAAGCACCGTGCTATTCTGTAACACAAGCCAAGCAAAGATAGAGCTCTGGTCTTACAATTAATTGAACATGGCTTTAGACAAAGTAATATTTCACAGTAAATTATAACATTAAAGCTACAGTTACAAGGCAATTTTACTTAGGTGGATTCCTTTTATTCACCTGGCTGGCTGATGTATGTGTCATGAGATTTAGATCAGCCTTCACAGTACGGTCTGAAAGAACTGGAGCTGAAACTGAAAACTGCAAGAAAATTCTATTTCCTCGTAAATTTAGTGTAGAAATCTCAGCCAGACCCAGCTAGTTATGTCAATGACAGTGTATTGTAACAAATGTCTATAGAGATGATGTCACTGACAGAGGAGTGTTGTGAAATGTTTACTAGAACTGAGGTGGAGTCTCAGAGAGGAAGACAAATCTCTTAGGAAAAAACACCAGCCTAGCGGTTTCCTCCTTACAAAATGCAAGTCTAAACTTGTTCAAACCTTGTCTCTCTTCCTGGCTTAAAATACCAACCTAGAGAGCACTTGCTCTCTCCTGTACTTTGTCTGAGGATGAGTGTCTTTTGCACACTGCAATCCTGGGATTTCTGTTAAGTAAAACAATATATAACTGATGGAACTATAGGCAACAAACAGGAAGTCATCTGAAGGCCTGGTAATAAATCCTAAAGGTTTGCAACCTACAACCTACTTCTGGCACATGTTTTTGAGAGCTCCAGGCTGCACACCCATGCATCAGTCATAACTGACACTTCCTAAAGGATGAGAACTGTGTGGTGCTACCACTCAGGCTG
This sequence comes from Tringa tobata, assembly GCA_033628505.1. Lineage (NCBI taxonomy): Eukaryota > Metazoa > Chordata > Aves > Charadriiformes > Scolopacidae > Tringa > Tringa tobata. The sequence continues at coordinate 191,041 of JAHREE010000348.1, read as the reverse complement.
GGCCTGTACCCCCATGTGAGGTAAAGAAGCCATGGCCACATTCAAACAGGAAGGGTACAGGACTTCTCCAAACGTTTTTACCATGGGAAAAAGAAAAAACAGTCATGAATTGCAGACACTGAAATTCACAGAGAGACTTTCAGATCTGGTTTCCTGGCAAAAAGGAAGGATTGCAGTCACTTGCGTATGAGCTGCATGAGCACATGTAAAACCAAGCAGGGTGGCAGCTACTCTTTGCTTTTGTAGCAAATAAAACTTGACCACAGCTTCCGTTCCAGCTAGAAAAATATGAACCATCTTTTCGTATCAGAAATGTGTCAACTGACTCACGTCTCGCAATCTCTGTCTTCATTCCTTGGGAAAGATTATTGAAAAAATTGAAGTGCAACAGTCATAGCGTTGGTCACAGTGAGCAGCTTCTTCAGTCAAGCTACTGACTTCAATCTGGAGATTGGGTCTGGGTCTAGAAATCGGTCCTTCCTTGCAAGTACGGGTCACAGATCAGGTAGCTAAAGTAATACTTTTGGGTTTATCAGCAGCTTTGGAAATCTGTACTGCCAAGGTCTTACTGCCTTGGCTGAGAAACATAAGCAAGTAGGTGACGTTCACGGTGCAGTGCTCTCTGACTCACTCAGGAAAATACTTTTGGGGATTAGCAACCGCTTGCCTTCTTCAATATATCCTTTAGTGCAGACTCCCACAACTCATCTCTCCACGTAAGCATTTGTTATTTGGAGTCACAAGAATATGACAGGCCTCACTCCACACCCTGCATCTACCCCATCCCTCAAGGGGCTACAAACCAATGGAGGCATCTGAGAAGCCACCAAGAGCACCCAGGTTGTAGCTTGCGTGCCCTCAGACCCTGGCTACCACAGCTCTCTCCTTTTCACCAGTCTCATCGCCATCTACCGCCTCGGTGTTCCCGGAGCAGGGAGGAGGCCCAGGATACGTGGAAATCGCCTTTTGACAGGCTGTGGCCCCCCTCCTTGGCCAGCGTTGCCCATGCCCTAGGGGCAGCTCGGCAAAGGCCATGTGGCTCCCCCCAGGCCAGCGGGCTTTGGGGACAGCGGCTGCCACAGACCCTCTCACAGCCCCTTAATGACACCCCCCCCCCCGGTATTTCAGCGGGACACAGGCTCAGGGCCTCGGCGTCTGAGCGGGGGCCGGCCCGGGGGGCGGTCGGTACCTCGGTGAGCACGAAGAGGCCGTAGGCCGCCAGCCAGGCGGCGGAGGTGGCGGCGCTGAGGGAGCGGAGCCGCAGGCGGGGACAGCGCACGGCCAGCTCCCGGCAGGAGGCGCTGTGCTGGCGGCGCCGCAGCGCGATGGGCGCCCCCGAGGCCGAGCGGTACCGCCGCTCCTCCATGCCGCCCCGCCGGAACCGCCCAGAAGCGGCCGAGCGCGGCCCGGCCCGCCCCGGCGCGCGGCCCAACCACGCGCTTCCGGTTGCCGCGGCGGCGCGGGAGGAGCCGGGGCTGAGGTGAGCGGCGGGGAGG